>PVJI01002049.1:0-130349 GCA_004026765.1 Micronycteris hirsuta
AGATTTTTGACTATACAGTGGTTGGTGTCCCTTCCCCACATTGTTCAAGAGTCAACTGTAGTTTGTCAATTGTAAAGATCATTAAAATGCAACACACTATTATTCTCATGTTCTTAATTCTAATCAGAGATACGATTAACCCTTAGCTTGTTCTGTACGGATTAAAACATGAGAACCCAATGAAAACTTTTGTACTAAATTATAGCGAATAATACAAATTTATTTACTGAAAAGCAAAAGTGACTTGAGAATGTAGAGCACCTGTTCTAAATGTAATATTAATAACGATCTACCAGAGTCATTTTCTTAGGTTACAAAGGGCCCTAATGACTAAGTTTTGTTTCTCAGTGTCATACCGCCCACACGGGTAGGTGGTGACAGTCAGGGAGGAAGGCATGTAGATTTGAAAATGCAATTAATATTGCTGCTGTGTTTGTACAAGATATAAAGGGAAACATTCATGGAGTAGCATGTACTAAATCTGGAAATCATTTTTAATAATTCAAATAAATCATCTTCTATATATTTGGCCTAAGCTTTTCCATGTAAAATTTAAATTTGATCTCATAAATTTTACCTCACAGGAAGCAACAGAGAGTATAATAACAGTGAGTCACCACAGACGGAATTTCCCAGGAGTCCCTGGGAAATATAACGTGAGACCTCGTGCCTCAATGCCTCACGATCTGGCCTCTGTCCCCCACTTTACGTTCCATGTAGAAATGCTCCAACAATTAGAGAAAACAATGCACACGGCCTGTCAGGTTTTTCTATTGTCATTCTCCTTTTCTGGCGTAACAAAAAGCCTCACATTTCAGGTTAGACATGTCTGAAATGCAGCAGGTAGGAAGATCTTTTGGTTTGTCTTCCAGCCATCAGCAACACGCTGTCAGAACTTCCTGTATGATGTACAAATGTGGGTCACGTCCCAGGTGAATAGCTCGCTTATAAAAACTGTAACTACACTGACTATTAGCTTGAAAACCTCAGACCAACTCTGTCCTTACCTTTTGATAGCACTGTCACTAGGTCATTCTCATGTTTTATTTGGTTGTGCCCTTCTCAAATACATCAACTTCTCTTCTTGCTTTATACATTGTTAGAAAGTTTTCTCTCTCAGGTTTAGTTTCATACTGCAGTTGTCATTAGCTTCATTATTCACAGGTGTTATTAGGATCCCAGGGTGTTATCTATTTTTTAGAAGCTCTAGCCCACCTTTGTAGGAGCTTTTATGATAAAAAGGAAGTAGTTAATTGTGGTATGTATTATGAAAAAAATAGAATACAATTCAGAGAGACCGAGTATAAATCAGTTACCAAAGGTGTGAACTTAAGTGAAATTACCGAACTTTTCTGAGCCTTAGTGAATATGCCTCCATATCAGGTATATTAAAAAAAAAAGTCAGCAAAAAGGTTGCTGTGAAAATTAAGCGAAGAAATATATGCAAGGCACATAGTAAATACAGGTACACAATTTTGTACCAGAGATGATGGTGACGATGGCCTCAATGACAACAAAGACGTGCCAGTTATGCTGATTCAGAGCTCCCGTCCCTTTTCTGTTTGAGTCGGAGAAGGAAAGGCTTTGGCACAAACGATTTTCCTAGAGCAAGAGGAGGCATACTGCATGGTGACACTGTCCCTCCAACTCCACCCCCATCACATGTCATTCAGGAATAACAGATGATTCATGATAAGACAACTTTTACTTTTCGTGATTCTACATGCTGAATATTCTCATCAATGGGTAAAGCATTATATATCCTAGGTACACTGTGTAAACTGACAGAAGGCATGATAGCTTCATACAATTTCTAAAGAAAGTCCAGGGGAAAGTAAAACATGAAAAATATATATACTTTGTGGCTGTCTTTTTCTGTCTCAGTTTGCCAAAAATTTTTGATGAAAAGAATAGATCTAATTGTTAGGCCCTAAATACATATTCTTAATAGTGCATCCTTTAATAATGTCAACAAATGAAAACTAGTGTGTTAAATACATTCAGGCACACCAGAGTTGAGGATAGTTTAATTCAATAATGATAAGAATCAAATTAGCTCTTACACACATTAACAATCATAGTATTGTTAAATTATTTTCTTTTAGAAAAACATGTCCACTCAATACAATATTTTCTATTATAAATCACAAAAGCAATTAGACTCATTGGAAAACAAATAGGCCATATGTAGGATCTTAGCAATAGAATAAACATACTGATTTTTATAAAATAAATGTGACAAGATGTGAATGCAAATCAACCTGCAGACAAAACTCACTGTCATTTTTGAGTAGAAAATTCACTACTAAACTTCTTTGTTGATTTTGGAGATGATAGCAATTTACCTAAGTTATATGTCATACATACTCTGTAGTTGTAACTATATACATAACTGTATAACTATACATATGTGTGCACATACATATACATATATATTTGTTCTGTCCAGAAGGTATCCAGGTATGTGATATGAAAAATTGAGACATTTATTGAAGAAGACATAAGATACAAGAACCACTGTACATAAGACAATGATACCTCAATCCCTGTCAAAGTAGGGACCTCAGGCTCTTACACTGTTCTCCCAATCGCTATCAGCTGTCTTGTCATATTTTCCTGAATCTCACTGATGGTCGATCTGAAATCTCTTCCCTTTCAAAGGTGATTTTAGTTTTGAGAAAAGCCAGAAATCGCAGGGCATCAAATCTGGGTGGTAGGGCTGCACGGGGGCTGAGTCACATGGGAGATGTGATGTTTGGCCAAAAATCATGCATGAGGCATGATGAATTATCAGGTGCATTGTCATGATAAAGCTGCCAATCACCAGTTGCCCATTGCTGCAGCCTTCTGAATCATCCAAATAGTTTCTGCAGAGAAATGTTCAAGCTTAACGTAAAATTTGATGCAGATACATGGTTCTACTCGCTCATTCATTTTGAATGGGGTGGTCACACAGTATACGTGTTCTTAATGGCATCTACCACCCCCACTGACTAGTACAGTGAAGTCGTCATTGTTCACACATGCACATACCAGTCCACTGTCCTTGGCTGCCAGGTTACATCGATGTTGTGCAAACTGTTCTCATTATGTTAACAATGGCTGGTTTTTTTCTGGATAGGCCTTGTGTATATATATGTGTGTGCATATACATAAATATGTATACATATATATACACACACAGAGAAAGCCTACAAGAGCCCATGAAAATAACTATCATTCTAAGACCAATTTTTGAAAAAAACTGAAATAAGGCACAAACATAATGAAATTATTATATATAGTTATTCCACAGGTACTTAGAGATGCCCTTAATTAATACACAGACTAAATTATCTGAGATCATCACCTTTTAACAGGCATAAAGTTCAATGTAATATGATAAAAATAATCTAAGGGGTCAGAAGCCCTAAATTTCACCACCCGTTCAATTATTTTTCGATATACAATCTCAAGTCACTCATCCTCTACATGTGTGTTAATTATCACAGAAGGAGTTAAACTACATGCGCCAGTACTTCCCCACTGGTCTTGTGAGAAGTGCACTCCTCTTTTTCAAGCACAGACAGTACACAATTTCAGTATGCTTCTACGAGATGACAGTGGATCCGCTCTGCTGCAACGAAGATGAGACAAGATGGTCCAGGTCGCTCCTCTGTTGACTGTGTCTGTTACACAAACAACCTAAACATTGTTTCAAATCAATCATCTTCACTTCTCAAAGCTATTGATTCCAAATATAAAAATTTTAGTTTTTCAATACAGAAAAGTGGAATAGTATCCAATATTTTCATTCTCAGTAGAATCATACAGCACATAAGTGCTCAATAAATGATTATTGCCCCGAGTGCCTTCAATTGCTATTCTACTTATGTGCTGTTTTACTTCTTACAAGGCACTTTCACACAGGATCTCATCATGTCGCTTGTTTTCATTACTAATGAAGTAGGCAAGACAAGAATGAATAAAGGAGGAGTAAGCTCTTTTTCACTGTATTAAGCTTTGTTTTAAAAGAGAAACCTCAATAGCTAGGAAAAGGCAAAAGCATCATACTAATTCCATCATGAGTGATTCTATTTTTAAAACACCACATATCACACACATTCCATATTCACATCACTCTTTCAAAAATGTCTTTTTTATACGACAGAACAGGGATTCTCATCCTTGGCACTGTTGACATTTTGGGTTGCGTCATTCTTAGTTGTGGGATCTGTCCTTGTGACCGACAGGACGTGTGCCCGCATCCCAGGCCGTCACCCTGTGCATTTCTTTTGTTGTTCCCCAGTTGCGGTGACCAAAAATGTCCTCAAACATCATCAAAGGTCTCGTGAGGAAAATCGACAACAACTTGACAGACAGACATTGAGGCCAAGTGCAGTGACGGATTAATTTCAATATCCCTGCTATATTCACAACTATTTGAACAATTGTCCAGAATTAATAGACAGCAATGCTATTCTTTTTGTTTGTTTTTTAAATGGCCCAAATAACCAAAAAAATTGACTGATACTTCTCATTTTTATCATAAGTAGACAGTGGAACAACAAGATCATGGAATGTATAGGTACTTTATTAGGCCTTGAAAAACATATCTCTTCATTGATATTGACAATAGAGATAGAAAATCTAACACAGTGACCAGGAAAAATGTGAAGCCTATAGTCAATACTGCTGTCTCAAATTCCATAGACTAGCAAACCATATAGAAAATATTATGTGCTTAAATAAGTCATCAGCAAACCAAATAAGACTTTCGGAGATGTTCTGGATGAAAACTTGGACTACTCTCTTAACTAAAGGCATTAGTCAGTACTTCTCAAATACTGTGCTTTACCCACATCCTCCAAGTGATGCACAGCAGTAGCATCAGTTTGCAAAGGCAAAATGGAGCACAGGGTGGGTAGATCAATCTCAGGTCACATTGTCCACGATCACCTGGCAATGTGTCATAACCGACTTCTCCATGGAATGTCTTGATGACTGCTCATAACTGACCCCATCATTCATTCATTTCTTCTCACATTTATTAAGTGACCATTTTATCTAGTAAGATGTAAGAGATTAGAAGTTAAATATAAAATAATGTAGCAATGGAGCTAAAGATATGATGTATTCAAGTAAATGAGACTGATGATACGAATTGGACACCCTTTGACAGAAAAGGCTGAAAACAAAAGATGGTAATATAAGCCAATCCAAATATTAGAAGAAGTAGTGGTTGCCAAATAAATTAAGGAAAAGAGATAAACCATTTTGTGTATTTTAAAATTAATACTCACAGAAATAAATAACATTCATAATCATTTATACACTAAAGAAGTTATCAGACTATATGGTACAAAGACTATTAGAAGTATGAGAAATATTGAATGAACTATAATTATAGATATCATTAACAATTTAATGTCAATTAAGATAGAAATTCTTACAGAATTTAACACTAGGGAAGATAGTTTTATAGATTTTCTTTTGATATCACTGGAAAATTTGCCCCAACTGAAACACTGACAATACCAAATAACGGTGAGGATGTGGAGAGATAGGAAATCTCATTCATTGGATAGGAAATGCACAGTGATACAGTAACTGTGAAAGATAGTTTGTTAATTTTGCGCAAAAGTAAGTACATTCTTACCATACAATCCAGCAATTGCTCTCTATGGTATTTACCTAAAGGAATTGAAAACATGTCTACACAAAAACCTATACATAGATATTTAATTCAGCTTTATTCATAACTGCCAAAACTTTAAAGAAATCAAGATGTCCTTCAGTAGATGAATGAACAAACTGTGGTATATTCAGGTAATGAAATATATCAATGCTAAAAAGAAAAGCTCTCAACCCATGAAAAGACATAGTGGAACTTTAAATGCATACTACTAAGTGAAAGAAGCTGATTTGAAAGGCTACATACTGTGTAATTCCAGCTCTATGATATTCTAGAAAAGGAAGAACTGCAGAGACAGTAAAAAGATCAATGGTTGCCAGGAGTTGGAGAGTAGGGAGAGAGAGGAATTAACAGAAGACAGAGGATTTTAGGGCAGTGAAAACACTCTGCATTATAACCGAATGATGAATACATGCCATTTCACCTTTGTCCAATCCCATAGAATGCACAACACCAAAAGTTAACCTTAATGTTAAGTGTGGGCTTTGAGTGACAAAGATACTTCAATGTAGGTTCATCAACTGCAACAGATACATCACTCTGGTGTTGAGTGTTCATTGGGAAGGCTGCACATATGCGGGGACAGGGACTATATGGGAAATCTCTGCACCTTCCCTCAATTTTGCAGTGAACCTAAAAATGTTCTAAAAATATTGTCATAAAAACAAAAAGAACTAAACCTATAATGCAACAGCATGGAAAAATATGCTGAGAAGAAAAAAAATGAATACACAAGAGCCTATAATGTATAGTCCCATTAGAAGAAGTGTAAAAACAGGTAAAACTAATCTACAGTGATAAAAAATCGTGAGTGTTTACCTTGGAGATACAGTGATGGTGAGAATTGATAGGAAAAGGCAGGATGGAATTTGATGGTGTGACATATTCCATATTTTAATAAGGAGGTATACTGTATAAATGTATGTATTCATCAGAACCTATTCAATTGTATATATAAGATCTATGACTTGTATGTGAAGCCTATCTAAATACAATAAAGTACAAAATCTATAACATGTAATGAGGTGTAAACCTTTTAAGCTTTTAGGTGTTTAGCAATGATAAAATAAAACACACAAAACACAAATATACTTTATGTTTAAAGTAATAAAACATGTTAATATTCACATTAATGTAAATAAACAGATAATGCTCTTATGCCAAATTAAATCAGTATTTACTACCTGAATGTTGAACTGGCCACCACATTACACGGTCTTTTGAAAATTATGTTAGATAAAATATATCAACATTATCAATACTCTGACAATTATGAGCAATAAAAGAACTTTATATAAATAAAGCCTTTCAACTATTTCTTTTTAAATTTCAAGTCTTTCAAATAAAGTTTATTTTATGTTTAAAAAAAGAAAAGAAAATCTATATCATTTATACTTCAAAAATGGTATTTTCTCTACTTTTGATGCCATGCTTACCAAGCAATTTTCTGATTATAATTTGGCTACTATACAAAAAGCTTTCATCTATTCACTCATTCCACTAACATTTATTAAGAGCCTATCATGGGTCAGGCTTATTCTAGTCCAGGGAGTACGTCAGTAAATAATAAATACTTCTAAAGAAGGAAGGCAAACATAAATTTAAATAAATTACAGATATGGCAGAGAGTGATAAGTGCTATGGATAAAAATAAAACAGAAAAAGAAAGGTGAGTGTGATTGGGAGAATTCTATTCAATTAGAGAAAATTCCTAATTATATATGTTCTGATCCAAAAGATAGTAGTATTTTTAATGGATTACACTGTAATTTTCTTTAAATTGCAGTAAACTCACTCTTTGTTGTGGGTTAAAAATGTCAATATAGTGAATAAAATTATTTTTCATGCATTTCATAAATTCAACATAATTTTTATAAGTAATTGGTTCCTAAGCAAAAAGCAACCTCAAAAGATGATGCTGATTTCCCTATATCAAATTGTCTTAGGTTGGGTTCCCTCCAAGCAAATCTTTTAAGAAATATTTGGGATCAAATAGTTGAATTGGGAGGTGACCCCAGGAAGCATTAATGGTGGGATGGGGAAATTACATGGAAGGGAAAGAGGCCAATATTAGGTGGGTTAATGAGAGGGCTTCGGCTGAGGGCAACCGGGGCTCAGTCCCACCCAGGACCTCTGAAAGACTGTGAGGAAGGAGGAAGCTGGAGTATTTATGAATTTGGCCACCATCCCTTCAGGGTCTCTCTATTACCACATGTGAATAAGGGAGGCATAAAAATAAGGAATCAACAGTGTTTGCTACACTGTGGCAAATACCTCCCATTTATTTTTACTCTACTAAGTCAGATTTTTAAAATCAGTATCTAACAGAGTCTAAGCTCAGATTTTTCTTTTTTTCAAATAAGATTTCCATATTATGATAAAATATCACAGATAAGATTATGGGAAGAATGCTTAAAATTACTTAAAGAATGGGACTGTTTTCACACATTCTCAAAAGTTTCAGAAACCCTAATTACCTAACGTGCTAATAACAAATGATTATCTATTCATTAAGCAAGTCCTATGAGATTCACTAATTTGATCTAAACTCTAAAAATAATGAAACCATATTCTTTAGAATTAGTCTACACTTTCTTTCCTTGTTCAAAATGCCTTTTTCTAACTGAATTTATTTGAAATGGAGAAGAGTGTTTTCATGTCACAAGAGTGATTTCATGTAAAATCCAGCTGAGTGTCTCAGCAAATATGCAACAGACAACGAAAATCCCTACACTGATTTTTGCTGCGTCAGTATAATATCCACCAGGGGACACTGGTCTTTCATGTGCTCTAAGGTTCTTCAAAACAAGGTTCTGAAATCAAGGCTTTACATACACAGGCCATTGAAGCAAGTAAGGGCTAAAAATTGCAGCTCTCTTCTGCTGCCCACTTTTGGTAAAAGAGCGTCTCTGTGCTTCTTTGAGCCCCAGACAACATGGCGCCCCAGTGGTGAGCCAGGAGTGGGCGTATACCATCAGGAGAAAGATTCTCAGGGAGTCATTTAGGTAAATGCAGCGGTGGAAACCAGAACATTGTCAAATCTCTTTTCCTTCCTTTCTTCCTTCCTTCCTCCTTTCCTCCCCACCCCCTCTCTATCTCCCTCCCTCCCTTCCTTCCTTCCTCCTTCCCTCCCTCCCTCTCTCTGCCTTTCTTTCTTTCTTGTTAACCACATTGTAGGTTATTTAAAAAATTTCTACAGCCTAGGACTCAGAAGTCACGGATCTTTTAGGTCTCCATAGGTACCCCAAAGGGCATCTACACTTTTCTTTAATTTACATTTCTATACATATTTTTTATTTAATCTTTAGTATATTTTTTCCATTACCATGTAGTCCCCTTATATCCCTTCCCCCAGCAATCACCACATTACATTCAATTCTATTTTGTTTTAATTTCAGGTGTACAGTACAGTGGTTAAACAATCATATACTTTACAAAGTGTTCCCCTTGATATTTCCGGTACCCACCTGGCACCGTGCATAATTATTATAACATTATTGACTATGAGGAGGTACCCCCCAAAATCCAGAATAGTCCTCTGGAGGGCAGGCCCTTGTAGTACAGGCTTCCCCCACTAGGTGAGTGTTCTAGGAACCCATCTGTACAGTATATCAGCTGGTGGTGCTGTGAGAAGCTGCCTTCAGCTTCTGTGATTTTTTTAAACACTGTTTCAACTTGTTTGTCCATTTCGTGATGGGTGATTTACAGTGCACCTGCCCACATTGCGCTGAGTGTTCAGCAGTTTTTGACCAAAGCTGGCATGACCCCCATGCCCCACCCTCTCTATTCATCCGATCTCTTCCTGAGCTACTCTTTTTTTTTGTTGTTGTTTCCCTGGATGAAAATAGTCCTCAAAGGGAAACATTTAGCTGATGTGGAAGAAGTGAAATAAAAAATGGCTGAAGCACTAAAAAGGCATCAAAATCAATGAGTTCAAAAACTGTTTAGAGCAGTGGAAAAACATCTCGATAGGTGTATTGCATCAAGCGAAGAGTACTTTGAAAGTGACTGAAGTTTAAGCATGTAAGAATAAATACACATTTTTTAATAAATAAATTCTGGTTTGGGGGATCCCCCTTATAAATTTCCTATGCTGTACTTCACACCCTTGTGTAACCACCGATACGTACTTCTCTACACCTTCTTTTACACTCATTCTCCAAACCCCCTCCCCTCGGGCAACCATCCTAACCACGGCACTGCTATTCTGTTCCCTGTATCTATGAGTCTGTTTCTGTTTGGGACATTATAAAATATATATTTTTACTGAATTTATTGGGGTGATGCTGGTTAATATAATTATATATGTTTCGGTTGTACAATTCTATAATACATCACCTGTATATTGTATTGTCAGTTATAAGATTTTAAATTTAGTTTTAATATATCTTAATACTATATATATAAACCAGAATATGCTAATGGTAATGCAGGCAACAACATGTTTCTTCTAGGATCATTAAAGAAATAATTAGATCAATACTTTTATACAGAAAAAAATGCCATTATTGTCCCTGTAAAGCATAATGTGGGTCCTCCACTTGAAATAAGTCGGCAAGTTTCCTCCCTGATAAATAGTGTAATACTAAAATCACAGTTGGAGAACTGTTCTCTGAATACGCACAGCAGGTTATAGGAATTATAGCCCAATTTTACTTGGAAATACACTATTCTTTCTTAATGAGTATGTCTAGCTTCAAATAACATAGAAGGACAGAGTTAAGACCATAATTTAAATAATTATATTACATAAAGTTGAGCACACAACTTTGCATAAGGACTATAAATCTTCTGTAAAAAACACCAAAGAAAATGACATAGTTAATTGGGCTAAATATTATACAAGTGAAGTCATTATTCAAAACCCTACTTTTCTACTTTCCCATTCTTAACACAGTTTTAAATAAGTCTAATAATGCAGATGGCACATGTAACATCAATCTGAAAGTCATGCTTTAGAAAAAATAGGCACAAACCAACTTAAGCTTCAACCAGGGTGAAAAAAGAATGCAAACTGGTCAGAACTGCAAAGAGAAAGACAAACTAAATGTGTGTGCCTATCTTCAAAGTCTCTATTCTTGTGATCAGTAATACTCATTCTAATAACAAATACCTGTGTTAACTGTAGTTGATTATTACCCTTACATTAATTCCTTATCAAAAACACTACTAATAAAAGATATATCTCTTGCTTCAGAGGGCAAGTGATGTTCACTCAGGGTTTTTGACATCATCGAGATCTGGATACAAGATTCTAGGAGACTGTGACCCTTCTTGGTCCTTGTTTCCCATAGTCATTAATGCTAACATTGAAGAACAAAGTCACATCTCAAAAACAAACAAACAAAATAAAAAACAGGTAACACGACCTTTTTGCTGTATATTGATTCCCTCCTCCTCACCAAACTCTCTCTCCTCTGTTGGCAAGGTCTTCTCCTACATCCTTGAGCCTCTTTTCTTTCTGACTTGTTCTCTCTTTCTTGGATTCCACCTCTTCAGATACATTGTCAGTTCTAGAAACTGCCCACTTATAAACTGTATTTCTTTGTCATACTATTAAAAAAACCATAAGTGATGCTAAAGTAAATGTAATCTTTAGTATCATTGTTATCAACGTCTTTATCATCATCATCATCATCTAGCAACATCTCTCCCATCTATCTTCACTTTTGATTTTCACACCTCAATTATCTCAGGACAAACACTTTTTAAAAATTGTTTATTGATTTTAAAAATCAATAAATAATTTTGATTTAGAGAGAGAGAGATTGATTGACTGATTGATTTGTTGTTCCATTTAGTTATGCATTCATTGGTTGATTCTTGTATGTGCTCTGACCAGGAATCAAACCCGCAACCTTGGGGCGCATTAGGACAATGCTCTAACCAGCTGAGCTACTGGCCAGGGTGATGATGAACTTTCTTGAGATGGAGTTTAGAGCACATGAGATCAGTTGGGAATAACAACTGTAACAGATAAAAGGGAGAGAAGAAAAATTAGATAAGGAAAACGTTCAGATTGTGATAACAGGTGTGAAAAATATTTAAGAAAAGGAGTTGAGGTGAGAAGAGAAGCAGGATTTGTCCTCAAACCCCTGCAAAGATCTGACCGTCTTGGCTAACCCATGGGGAAGCTATGGAAGAAGGCGTTCCTGTTACAGGAGTCCCACTTTGGGGAGAAATGGTCAGACATCAGAACTCTTGGCAAGCTCAGTTATTGCTAACAAACTGCCCAGAAAAAGCATGGCTTTGGATCAGATACGAATGTGGATACCGAAGGCACTAACAGCGGGAATCTGCCTGCTAACTGTCCAGCTTTCAGCTGCACAGGAGGTTCTTTCTGGAAGGGAAAGTGGATAGCACACCTCCACGGCTGCCATCCTCTTTACACGGACTCTGGACATAACTGCATTTGACATGCTTTTTGTGTTCTGTCCTGATTTCTCCATAACAAACAGTTCTAGGCTCAGCCACTTGATTAATTTTCCAAAGAACATTCCTGATTGTACTGGCACCTATTCAAAAACCCTTCTATATGATTTAATATTATTTGTTGTGTACAGTGACCATTGAACAAGGTGGGCATTAGAGTCACCTGCTCAATCGAAAATCTACATATAATGTGTGTCATCCCTCAGCATCTGCAGATTGAAAATACTATTTCTGATCCATAGTTGGTTGAATCCGCAGATGTGAAACTCTGAGATATGAAGTGTACATTTAATTTAGTCGTGCATATCTGGACTTGCCTACTTTAAACTGTGTAGTTCAATGGTCAAGTGTATTTATTATTTAGTAATGAAGTTAATACTCTTTAAGTATTTATCGAAGAGACAGTAAACTGCAGGAGGATAGACACAGAGCCAGAGGGGTAAGCTTTGAAATGCTGACTTTATCCGCTGCTTACTAGATGTACAATTTTTTTTTACCACAATTGCCTCATTAGTAAAACAAGAAAACTGAAAATGAATTGTGCAAAAGTTTGCTGAGATAATTTTAAGACACAAAAAGCACTTAATACATTGTAATTCTCTTTCACATCCTTTCTCCCCTGCATGTATCCAAACAGACCATTTACCATGCCTTGAGCATGTCTCACACTTTCCTGCCTATGTTTTACCTCCGGCCCTTTTTGAACATCTTTCTCTGCACCATCCCATTATCCCAATGCCTACTGAAATCCTACCCATCCTCTGAAGTCCGACAGTCCAAACCTTCTGATCACCCTAGGCACCTGCCCATCATTCAGACTGAAACACAAACAAAACAAAACAAAACTTTCTGGGGACTATTCATGATCTGCCATGAGTTCTTTTTATTTCTGTGCTCGTTTGTTTTCATTTATTCTTAGAATATGTAGATCATGAGGTCAAGTTCAGTGTACGCATGTTTTTATGTATAAACATAAAGGCGAGCTTCTAGCGCACCATTTACAATAGTAGATCTTCAATAAATATTTCCATATAACATCATCTGGTGATATGCAAACTAAAGGTTTTCATGAGATTATTTAGTGATGTTCTAAAGATACCTGTTTATGTATGATGGCCCCACAAAATATATACTTTGGCAAAGTAAGTAAAACACTAACATTGGTTACCAAAAAATGATAGTCACACATTCATGAAATGCCATCAGTGCAGAATGGCAGTACAATGAATCAGAAAAACAAAGCCATTCTTCCCATGGTTTATTTAACAAATATTTTTCTGCCTTTTTTCTTTATATTATTTTTTAATTTTGTTATTTTATTACAGTTGTCCCAATTTTTCCCCTTTTCCTTCCTCCACCCATCCCACCCCCCACCCCACAGATGTGAAACCCTGTTTCAGATGTGAACCCCACAGTCCCTCCCCACACCGCTGTCCATGTCCACGGGCCATTCATTCATGTCCTTTGACTAACCCCTTCCCCTTCTTTCCACCATTCCCTCCCTCCCCACTTTCCTCTGGCAGCTGTTGGTCTGTTCCTGGTTCCCATGTCTCTGGCTCTGTTTTGCTCATTAGTTTATTTTGTTCGTTAGACTCCTCTTATAAGTGAGATCATATGGTAGTTTTGGACTTAATGTAGCCAGTGTGCTTGAAAGACTGTCAATACCTACTTTCTTCTTCATTTCTCCACCTATCCACTGCAGTCAGGCTTCCGTCCTCATTACTTGACTAAGACCGTTACCATATTCACCAGTGAATTCCATGTTGGCTTCCCATGTGGGCAGGGTAAATTCTAACTTACTCCATATCTCAGTTGCATTCACATCTTTCTCTTAATATAGCTCATCAGCTTCCCTGATCCCCAGTCCAAAGTAGAACTTTCCCCAGTTATTTATTCCTTTACTGTGCTTTGTTTTCACTTACCGATAATTACCTGACAATTTACGTATCAACTCTTTAAATTGTTTGATATTTTTGTCTCTCTCCTGAAAAAGCAAATTTAATAAGGACACAGACTATATCTTATTCACTGTTTTATCCTTTGCACTTAGAACAGCTCCAGCCTGCCAGCAAGTAACTGTGGCATGCATGAATAAATGACATTCTGAGAATAACATTATGGGTTAGATGATTTGATATTTTCAACACAAGATGAAAATAGTTAAATTTTTAGTTATTAAAAATAGGAGTTTTGTACATTAAAATTACCCAAACAGATCCATTTAGTTAATATTACAACCAAGTTAGATGTTCCTATTGTTTCTGCTATGTTTCTTCAGAAAAAATAAATTAAAAAAAACATAATGTTAACTGCTGAAAAATTATCTTTGTTATTTATTTTCAAATTGGGTGCTCATGGACCATAAGCTCCAAGGAGTTCTGTGATTCTCAGCAAGAACATCACTCTGCAGAAATTTCTGAAATGAGTAAAACTCTGAGTTCTGAGTTTAAAGGTCTTCCATGTCACACCCCCATTCACCCTCCCTTTTTAAAGATTTTATTTATTTATTTTTAGACAGAGGGGAAAGGAGGGAGAAAGAGAGGGAGAGAAACACGGAGAGAAACATCAATGCATGGTTGCCTTTCATGGGCCCCCTACTGGGGACCTGGCCTGCAACCCAGGCATGTGCCCTGACTGGGAATCGAACCAGTGACCCTTTGGTTCACAGCCTGCACTGAATACACTGAGCTACACCGGCCAGGGCTCACCCTCCCTTTTTAAAAAAATTCATACACTGAAGTTCTATACGATATTTATTTTAGATGAGGTGGTATAAAAATAAGAGTTTATTACTTTAACACTATAATAAATTAATCCAGGAAACGTCATTAACGCAAAGCATCAAAATGCTATATAATAGGACAAAAATGTTTGAAATCATGAATCTGACCTTTCCGTAACTTTACATTATTTCTCTTCCTAGAACACTGCTAAGTAAGAGGGATGGCATTAGCGATAGCTGTTTAATTGAGCTGAAAATAATCACTTTTCTTTATTAAACGTTTTAGTTTCAATTTATTCAGTCAACATTCAAAGTCCATTAAATATCCATTCACCTTTGCCTATACACTGATAGTCTAAAAAAGAAAAAAAATGAATTGTTGGTGTATCTTTTTTTTTTACAGTTTATAATAAATCACTGAAAAGGAAAAGAGGCCTGAGGGAGTAGATCTAGAGGATGTCTTGCCTCCTCACCACCGGGGACATCGGCATTCTGTTCCCATTCCAGGAACCCTGGCGCTTCTGCTCACTCACTGTGGATCACTGCCCTGCGTGCAGCCCAGATTTCATTAAATGAAGCCAGCTTACCCAAATGAATCCTTTGTTCGCCATTTTAAACGGACCTTTTCGGCTCACACTGACATCACACACAGCTGCTGACTGCCTCTGATGCTGAATGCTGACGTGGTTAAGTCGGTAATGTATGTGATGATGACTAGGAGGAGGCACTGCTCTATCGATTGACAGGACAGGGAATTCACTAATAAGGGACTAGAAAGACATCAGTGTATGTGTGTATGTATGTGTATATGCATATGATATATATATATATATATATTTATATGTGTGTATAAATATATATGAATTCAATATCTCTTAAAGTCTTTTTTCCAAGTTATTTTCCAAGTTTTGTTATTTACTTATAAACATCTCTATATATTTTTTGGTAAAGTCCTTGTCAGATATATACTTTGTTAACGTTTTATCCCAGATTTTGGCTCGTTTTCTCATTTCTGTAAGTGTATTCAAGGGCAAAGTATCTAATTTTGATGAAGTCAAATTTGTCAATTGGTTTATTTATACTTCATGATTTTTATGTCAAAGATTCCTATAAGAAATTTTTGTTAAATCCAATATCATTAAGATTTCTTCAAATCATTCTCTTAAAAGTTTAAACTTTCACTATTACATTTTGCTGTATGAATGATTTGACAGTTTTTTAAATTTAAATCTTTATAGTATTTTTCCCTTTACCACTTAGTCCTCTTATCCTCCCCCCCTCCAGCAGTGACCACACTGCTGCCCACGTCCATGAATCCTTTTTCCATTTTGCCCAGTCCTTCCACCCCCTTGAGGTGTGAAGTAAGGGTTCTGATTCATTTTTGGCATATGTCTATCCAATTTTCCTGCCACTATTTTTTCACTACCTTTCTCCACTGAATTGCCTTGGCAACGTTATACAGGTCTATTTCTGGACTCTCCATTTTCTTCCAATAGTATTTGTGTCAATATTTATACTAATACCACTCGTTCTTGATTACTGTGACTTTATAATAATTCTGGAAATCATGTAGTTTAAATATTTCCTTTTTTTTTTTTTACAAAATTGGTTTCATTATTGTAGATCCTTTACATTTCCATATAAATTTTATATTTAGCTTGTCAATTTCTATAAGTATTACATACATTTATTATATACATATAATTTTTAATACTGGTTCTCAATAATTAGCTTATGATGGCTTTATTTGGCTTTATTTTATCCTGTTTTGTTTTGTTTTTGAGCTGCTGGTTATAATTGTGATCAGATATGGAAAATTTGACCATGAATTTTTCAAAAATTTCTCTGTCTTGTCTCCATTTTATACCACATGATATTGTCTCACAGTTTCCATAAGATTCCTGAGAATCTACTAGTATTTTTATTTTAATTTTTTACTTTTGTGTTTAAATTTGGAAGTTTCTATTTTATGTCTTTAAATTCACTGGCGTTTTCTGCATTCTGTAAACTGCTATAATCTAGTTAATTGAATTTCCTTTTCAGATATCTTACATTATGGCTTTAAAAGTCCCATTTTATCCTGTTTTTCATCTACTGTTATTTTGTTCCTATTTCTATTTAAATCCTGAGCATGTTTGTAATAAGTGACTTAAGTGATTTTCACCGCTGTTATAATTTCTACCTTCTTTTATCACATTTTTTCCTGAAGAGATTAGGGTTAGATATTTCTTTGCATACTTACTAATTTGTTTCTGGACATGGTGAATGTTGTTGAATACCATAGTTTGTTGACTTTTAAAAAGTATGTCAGACTTTTCTTCCGACGGGCAGTTATATAAAGGCCAACCTGACCCTTTGGAAGTTGTTTTATGGATTTCAGGGTAAGGAGATAGCAGGTCTCATGTAGACTTTATTTTATTGTAGATTGAAATCTATTTCTAAGGCATGACCCTTATGGAGTCCATTATAAATGTCCGAGGTATTCTAACAGCTCTTCTTACTCTAGCCTGCTGGAACACAAACATCTTCTAGCCTTGTACGATCTCTCAAATTGGTCATATTAGGTCGCCCCTTACTCGTTCCCTAACAGCCTTGTGGGGTTTCCCTCCACACCAGGTTGGTTTAGTATTCAACAACAGTCTCAATGATATCACTATTCAGATTTCTGGATCCCTTTTTTTCTCCATAGCTCCCTCCTGCCTTCAAAATTCCAGATATCGGGGCCTCCCTAAACTCTATTTCTGTCACCTCACCTCAGAGAGACTACTGGACTTGGCTTTTCCTCCTTGCATCAAGGTTAAGAAAGTGTTTTCAAGAAAAAAAAAAGCGAAGGTGATCCTGGAGCTCTCCTCATTTTCTTCTCTTTGTGATCAAAGTCCCGAATTTCCCATTGTTTAACATTTAAAAGCAGTTGTTTGACCTATTGTAGCCAGTGTCCTAGCTGTTTACGGAAACACGGCTACTTCCAACCCAGTTAGGCGACCGTGGTTGGAAAACTTGCTGTATTCCAAGAATTTGTATTTGTTACTCCGCAACCAACATTTTTAAAAATTCTAGTAGATACCCAATACAAACAAAAGTTCATTTCTTAACATCCACCCATAATGTCCAGTTTTTGAGTCACATTATCACTAATCTTCTTTCTTTGTTTTTTAGCAATAACATACATGCCTCTCCAATCTCTTCTTTAAACAAACTAAAAATATTCATTTTCTAAGGTAAAAAGCTAATCATATCAGCCTCCAGGTTTAATCATATCTGCTTTTTTGTGGAAATTTCTAAATTAACTAAAACCTTCTTAGATTGGCCTAGCAACCCTCCCACTTCTTAGTCCCAACATAATGCTTCTATCCAGTTTGATCAGATACTTTCATGCTTACTCTACATGCCAATGAAATGATGACCTTTCCTTAAATGTGACACAAAGTCCCATCAGCAGAGCTGGGCTCTCCCACCTGAAACATCCTTTCTTCCAGAGCTCTGCCTTCTCCACTTGTCACAATCGACTCTTACAGTCCATCTCAGAAACCCTATTTTTTCCTGAAACCTGAAGATGTAACTGCTTTCTTTTGAACCATTATAATACAATATTATTTTATTAACTTATTAAGCAATGAGCACTTACTTGTCTAAGTATTCAAGGAAAAGTATTTTATTCGAGCTTCATAAACTCCAATTAGGTAAGTACTATTACTGCCCCTACCTTAACAATGGAGAAATAAAGGCACAGGGATGATAAATAAGTTGTCTAATGTTGCACTACTTATAAGCACTATGCTGTGTTGCTTTATTTAGCATACCCTTACAGTACCATAGATATAAACTCCATGAGGGCAGCAGCTTTGCAAAGCACCGTAGCAAAGGCCTTGCATGTAACAGGGACACTGCAGTAAGTATTTGTTCATGCTCCAAAAAACAGAAAGAGTGATAAATAATGGCCATGAAGTGTTAGTCTCTTTTAAAAGCTGATATAATTGTGGCAAAATAAATAAAAACAAATGAATTAGGAAGTAGTTAGTAAATAAGAGTTTTAGCTGCCTCAACATTGTATCTTGCATAATTGTGTTTATTTACTTCAAATAAAAATTGGAATAGAAAATGATGAAAAATGAGTAATTGAGAAAGCCTCAAATGCTAACAGTTTTGTTGGAAATTCTTTTCAGAGATAAAGTTTATCCCTTTATTCAACAAAACACTATTGAAATTTGTTCTATTGTTGAGAAAATTCTTGAAACATGTATGCTTTCCTCTTTCTTTTAAATCAGGAATACCAAAATGTAGTTTAGCCTTTGTTTTGATAATATATTTATTAGAAATATTGATTGCTAAACTATGCAGTTAGAAGATCATGCCATCCAGAGTTAATGAGATAGATGAAAACATTTGCTTTATTGCTGAGCATGTTGCTTCTGGTGTCTTGTCCTCATTAGGAACCATGATACAGTGTTGCAGCTTCCAGTAACTCAGATCTTGCTGTTAATATTTTGTGATGTCAAATTTATAACTAGGCAACGCAACTGTGCAAATAACTTAAAAGATAATCTCTGCCGTTATGGGCAATTCTACTCTATTATAATCCTATATGGACTTGGCAATAGGTTTTCATTGAGAAATTGTTTTCATTTATTTCTTAGAGAATTTGTTTTATTCTGTCAGAATTTCAGAATATGACTCATACAAATAGAATATTTATATAACTAGAATAAATTATCATCTAGTGTGTTAGAGAAAATTATTTGATCTATGTGTTGAGGGCATAAACATTATCAATTGAGAAATCCAGATTAGCACTCTCTCCATTTGATAATATCAATCTCCAACCAAGAATGTGATTTATTCATCTTTGTATTCTATATGGCACAGTGTAGTTACTTAAAATATTTAATAAATGAACAAAGCTATTAGAAAGTTAAATGTCATCACTGAAGAAAATTCACAGAAGTATAGAAAATAATACAATTTATAGAAAAGTCAAATAAATACAAAATCTGAATATTGTCATCAACAATATTTTGCAAACTGACCACTCTCTAAACTGGGGCTATAATTACGCGAACGCACGAACACACACCCAACCCAATGCACACAGGTACACTATGGAGAACTTCACCCCGCACCGTTTTTGCCCTTCCTGCTTCGGTTGTATATATCCTTCTAACTTACTCTCAATGCTTCATAGTTTCCAGATTTCTGATGACAGCTTAAGAACGTCTAACTTGACATCAAAAGCCTTTTTATGGCCCCTCACTCAACTTTTATATCTTTACTTACTTTACCTAAAATTTATTAAGATTCTAAAAATCTCAACCAGTTGGTTCTGAGTTAATAACAGATGTACTCTCTCTCCTTACATTTCTTTGCACTATTTCATTTTTTTTCTGAAAATCAAAAAAGAAAAAAAAACCACTAAGCATTATTAGTTGACAATTATTAAAGAGGAATTACTCCAATCTATAGATCTCTTAACGTGTCCTTAAATCTTTATTTTTTCTACCTGTTATCAAGTCCCTAGATCCTGAGTAAGGAAGTGTCAAACAAAAAGAGCAGTGTACTAGAATTCATGTGATGCATATTCCATTTCTGTCTTAGCTGCTTGTGGTTTTTGTAACTTTGAATAGGAGTCTTTGTCTGTGTGAGGATATTAATGACCATAATGGCTATGACCTAAAATTGTCATAAAACTCAATAACCCCATGTTTAGAACAATATTTTGAAATTTTGGAACAGTATGAAATGTAGATAATTTAATACATTCGTATAAACTGTATGGTTTGTAGATAATCTTCCTTTGTTAGATGTCACGCTATGTTTCACAGAATTCAACCTAAAGGCAATTATTGCAAAAAAGACATTTCAAACAAAAACATCTTCAAAACAAAGGTATAAAAAGTTATGGTTCACATAGTTGAATTAACATCTGCCATGCCATTCTGTCCTCCTTTTAAATATGAGGAAACAGAAGCAAAGAGGTTAAATAATTTGACAAATATACCGCTGGTAAAGTGGGGGACTCAGGCAGCCTGACTTCAGAGACCATGCTCGTCCCTTTTTCACCAGTCGACCCTCTCTCCTCCCCCCCATCATTGCCAGCTCGGAGGAATAAATTTGAATGAACGGATGAATGAATGAATACAGCATTCTTCTTCTCTTAAAATCAATCCAAAGGACGTACAATTCCATCAAATAACTATACTGGCTCTCAACACAAAAGACCAAATAGCTGAAATGTGTTACAAGAATATTTCTGACCGAGGATGGGTCTGTTACCATCACTATTTAATAACAGAGGATTCCCCTCCTAAAGCAAATTCCTTCACAAATGGGAACAATTAGGTTCACATGTAGGAGACTGCGCAAAGGAATCACCAGAATGGAGGATATCAAGGAGAGGCTGTGAGTGGGAGCAGTTCCCTGTTCTGTAACTTACCTGAAAGTGAAAGAGAAAAAAAAAATCAAATTCTGTATATGTGTGAAAGTAGATATATTATTTTTTATATTATACCTTCCGTTTGAATGAATGCAATCAAAATAAATATCATCAAGCTAAGAGAAAATGTGAAAGCTAAGCAATAATTATATCAGGCATAAGATTCAAGATCCTGTCTAAACATTTAAATATTCTTTAAATAGATATTCTGGATTTCATCTGTTGTATTTTTTTTCTAGTCTGCCGTAAAGTGAAAAAAGAAAAAAAGAACAATAGGTGAGAGGAAATAAATAGTGCCAGAAATAGTTTCTTATGGTAACCTTGAATGCTATTAAAGTATCTAAATATAGAAGATGAAACTGAGTTGGAAATTTCTACCAAATCCATAGAGGAAGGACTTCTCAAGGTCAGGGTTCCCACCCCCACCCCCCCTTGAAGCTATACTCTTGTACTTTATATGAGCATAAACATGTTGCTTAAAATTTCAAGGTAGGGTCACTGCTTAATTAGCAGGTCAAAAATTATTTCAGTCAAGGTCATTACAGTATAAACAATATGTAGCAGAATAACAGGAGACAGTGGAAACTATGCTGATTTAGGAGCTATTAAATTGAGTTCTTGTCCCAGAACCGCAGCCAAGTGCCATGCAAGCATCACTTTCCTCTATGAGTTTCTTTTGTTCTTTGATAAGATAAAGTGATGATTTCAGAAAATCTCTAAGGTGCTGTGATGTACTGGGTTGAATTATCATATTTTTTTCTTATTTGTGGTTTTTTTTAAAAAGTTCCAAATACAGTGAGTTCTGTTCCTCCAAAGTTCCTCTTTGATTCAACATACATTTGATGTTTCAGAAGGAGGTAAGGAGGACATTTAAGAACAAAATTTAATTACATATAACCAATGAACTTTATCACCAAGAGCTTCTCATTTCTGAAGTACACAATTTGTTTTCTAATTATTTGATCTAATTATTTGTTTGTTTTACTTTCTCAAGTTACTACACAATTTTCTTTGTTCTGCATTTCATGTAAAAGACAAGAGCACTTAAATTTCTACTATATTCCCCATGGGATGCAATAGAGTACTGGAAACAAAGAGATATTCAAATGTAATTCTTTAGTGAGCAATTAATTTCTTTTAGCAAGTAATTAATTGTGGTTTACTGGACAGGTTCAAGAGACAGCCTGCGGAGAGTTGATTCCTGACTCACTGCCAACCTGCTGAGTGACTTCTGGTAAATTTCTTAATCTCTCTGTGCTCCTGTGTCCTTACGCATCAAGTGGGGAAAACCTAATTTATCACATAGATTTGAAGATTAAGTAGATTAGGGCTTGTAAAGATCTTAGGAAATCTCCTGCCGTGCAATAAGCACCCCAGAGCATATATTAACAATTATTGTATTCCATTTATTTCTCTTTTGGCATCCAGTGTAGAAAAAGAAATACTATAAAAAGGAGAAATAATAGAATAACAGTTTATAATCTTGGGGTAGAAAAAGCTGCCCTAAACATGATGGAAAACCATAATCTGTAAAAGATAAGCTTATTAAAAGTATAGGGAAAAAAAGGTATTCTGCAAGAAATACCTCCATAAACAAAGTTAAAGAACAAATACCACATGGAGTAAGATATTTGCATCATACATAATAGGCAAAGTATAACATTCCTAATTTTAAAAGGGTTCTAATGATTTAATAATAAAAAGACAAATACAATTAGAAATGAGGAAAAGATATTTCCAGGAAAAGACATTAAAATGGTCCCAAATTACAATCTCTTTAACAAAAACTTTTGAAACTTAAAACAAGATGTCACTTTTGGACTATTGATTTTCCCAAAATAAAAAGATTGGAACTATTAGGTTGTGACTATTACTCAGTGTTGGAGAGGATGTGAGGAAATGAGTGTCCGAAGCCACACGCCAGTGTGAGTGGAAACCACAATGTCACCAGAGAACCATCTGACCTTGTATGTCAAAAGCTGAAATCAAATACTTTGAGCCCAGTAATTCCGCTTCAAGAAATCTATTATGGAAATATTCACAAAGAAGTTTTTGCACTATTGTTTGTTATAAATAATCAAAAGACCAATATGCTCATTAAAACCAGAAAAGATGAGTTAGTTTTTAGAACACTCAAGCTATGGAAAAGCAAGCAGTTATTTTCTGCAGGTTGTATCTACCAATACAAATATGCATTACTGTTTTAAAAACACATTTCTTAGTAGTCATATACTGTGAGCAATGTATTGCAAACTATACAACCAGGAGGGAAATATTAAGAGATGTATCTCAATGACATAACTATTTTTCTTAATTCCATTATTGTGTTTGTCTACTCAATAAAACCCTTTGTTATTTAAAAGAGTGGATAATATGTGTTATTAGCTGCTTTCATGGGAACTTGATTCTGTGCATGTGACCTTGAAGTGGCATTGCTGTTCATCAAGAAGGCGAGGCACCTACTGACACAAGCCCTCTAAAAAGCTTTCAATGCGGTGATTTTACAAATTAAAGCAATGCTTCCTTCGGCTTTTCTTTTATCAAAAGGAGAGTTACGATGACCACTTTCATTATTTAGAAAACTTTTACAATAAACACATAACATTTTAATGACAAATTAACGTTCCTTTCCATGGCATCAGTGTCCTTAACAAAAACGGCATTTGTGTACATATACTCTCCTGACAAGCATTCATACTGAGAATTCAAGTAAAAATTCAGTAGTAGCTGAAACCTAATTCAGAACGCCAAACCAATTTATTCAGGTCCTGAATTTTAGTAATAACATCAAATTCCACAAATGTCTTATAAGTGCTACTAGGAAAGCATATTAAACAATTCCATTTTCTCTTTTAAAAATACAGTATTTATACTTAACACATATATTGAACAACTAAAAATACATGGCACATAAAACAGGAAAAAATAAAAACACTTAAGGAGAACACGATAGCTGCTGGTCGACCACCTGCAGTGTCGTCACGTTTAAAGAAAATAGACAGACACACATTTCTTCCCTCAGAAGGCCAAACTTAGACAGGTAAGTGGGGCTGACATGGGGGAAAATTCCTTTAGCAATAGAAGAAACTTCAAAGTTTTCACTTCCTGTTTCATACAATACTACCTGCATAAATTAAAAAAAAAAAAAGGTAATGATTTTAGAAAAAAAAAAATCACTGTGAAAACAAGGTGATAAAAAGTAAACAAAGTAACAGCCCTGGCTGGTGTGGCTCAGTGGATTGAGCGCGGGCTGGGAACCAGACAGTCCCGGTTCGATTCCCAGTCAGGGCACATGCCTGGGTTGCAGGCCAGGTCCCCTGTGAGGGCCATGTGAGAGGCAACCATACATTGCTTTCTCTCCCTCTCTGTCTCCCTCCCTTCTCCTCTCTCTAAAAATAAATAAAAATCTTAAAAAGTAAACAAAGTAGTGAAATCTTAAAGAATTGATGAAGAAAGTGACTTTATTACTGCCTAACAAGGGAGAAGCCTCTCTCGGATACTAGCATTTGTCATCCGGGAAGCTTCGAATGGATACTAGGCATATTCCAGAGATATATAGGCCAAGCTCCTTCTTCAGGTAGGGATTAAACTAAAAGATCTCTGAAGTCTCATGGAAATACAACAGACTACCGTGGCCTTCCACCATTTAGTCCTGCACATATGTAGACATTAAATGCAATCAATCTCCACAAGCTTAACACATCTGGAACACCCGCACAGGGAGTTGCTCCCTTTGTGACTAATATAGCTGAAGTTGGGAGCACCCCTGAGAATGAAAAAAGGGTTAAGTACCAACCCTAACTGAGCTTCCTTGCTCTGTGAAAGAAAAATACAAGTCATATATCTTATTTTAACTCCTGGAGAAATTAAGTTATAGGATAGATTTCTCTTAGTTCACTCAATAACACGAGTGTCTATAAAAAAAAAATAAAAACAGTTATACCAAGACAACTTCTTAACTCTCTAATTCTCTGCTTCACTAAAGCCTTTTGTTATAAAGTACCATGTATTGACACACTAACATTAATTTTATATATATAGAATTTGTATATACATATATAGATAGAGAGAGAGAGAGAGAAATATAGAGGGTCCAAAACCCTCCACATTACATATCCACATTTAGCAACAGCACTTACTATTAAACTTTACACAGCACCCCAAGTGGGTGCCAAGCTGTCATTATCATCTTCTTCCAAGGAGGAGTGACTTTTTGTTGGTTTCGTTCTCCAACATTCAAGCCTTCTTAAAAAGAGCCCAGTTTTCCTTTGAGTAATTGCATTCTGCTCTCTTTCCCACCGTGCACAGCATGGGTGGAAAGATACATCTCAGGAACTGCAACGGGCCAAAAGTAGCTAAGATGCTACTAAGGAAGAGTGAGGCAGAAAGACATGCTGTATAGGATATCAGGAGTTATTATAAAAATACAACTTTAAGGTAATGTGTCAATGGTACAGGGACAGAGTAGGGAGCGAATGAAACGGAATGGAGAGTTCATTTCTGGACATGATCATATAAGGACATTGTGTAAACAGAGTTACCACTTTACACAGAGGGAAAGGCCATCTTCAATAAAGGATTCTAGGACAATTGTAGGAATAAAATAATTTGACATCTACCTTACAAAATATATAAAAATCAATCCCAGGTAAACTATGGAGCAAAATGTGCAAGGCAAAACAATAAAGCTTCTAGAATATAGAAAAGTATATTTATGCTTGGGAAAGATTTCTTAAATAGGACACAGTAGTTATGAAGAAAAAGACTGAAGAATTGGACCATGTAAAAATAGTTATTTATGTTCTCAGAAGATAGTGTTAAGAGAATTAAAAGGTAAACCACTCACTAGGAGAAGAAATTTATAAAAAACATAACCAACACAGGATTTTTATGCTCTGTATGTGTCTGTGTCAATCATACAAATCAATAGAAAAAGAAAACAATAACCCGAATGAAAAGTATGGAAAGAAATTTAAAGTAATGCATCACCCATGGCCAAATGGAACTCCACCTAATTAGTCAGATGAACAAATTAAAAGTACACTAAGACACTAAAACACACCAATCAGAGTGGCTAGATCTTAAAAACCTGACAAATACCAAAGGCTACCAAGGTGGTGAAGTAGTGGGAAAATATCACACAGGAGATGGGAGTGGATAGTTACACCACTTTGGAGAACAGTTTGACACTATCTCCTACAGCTGAAAATATACATACCCAGCAGTTCCACACCTGAATAAAAAGCCCAAGAGATAGAAAGATAAAAACTAGAAGCAACTCAAATGTCCATGAGTGGTTGTATGGAATTAAAAATTGTGAAATAGCCATAGAGTAAATACAATAAAGCAATAAACAAAGAAAAAATTCAGCTACATGAAACATCTCTACTAAATATCACAAATGTCACATTGTAGGAAAGATGCTGGGCATGAATTTCATTTTTTCAAATAATGGTAAACTAAAAATGGTTAGGGATGCACAACTAGGAGTTAAAACTCTAAAGAGAAAAGCAAGAAAATTAGTCAATAAATAACAAAGTCAACATAGAAATTCACGGGAGACTGCTGAAGCACAGATGGGGATTGAGCGGGCCAAGGTCCATATCCTGTCCCAGATGTGGCTGCACAGGTGCCGGCCTTACCACAGTTAAATCGTATGTTCAATTTTGCTTCATAGACTATTCTGAACATATGCTCTAGCAAGAACAATCAAAATAAAAATTAAAATTAAAATGAGAAATGTCACTTTCAAAATTATCATTTTTTAAAATCTCAAAGTCCCATATATCTTAATGAAATAGATTGTGTAATTTTTTACAGGTCTGTTTTGTTTTGACTTTCCTGCCTAGAATTATGCACTTAGCAAGATTAATACATGTCCCTGCTCTTACTAACTGGCTTTCCTTAGCATATAAAATTATATGACTTTCTTACCCTATTGATATTTTATTGAAATTAATGTCAAGACAAAGTTTGTCATTGGAATAACATGAATTAAAGGTTGAATATGTCATTTACAAAATGAATGATCATCCAAGACATCAAGTATTTGTAGACTGGAGAGTAACCACGTCTCCAACACTGAGAAGGAAATAAAATATATAGAAAATACATTCTCCTGTACTGCAGTAACATGAAATTCAAACCACCCAACATCATTGATTCATTTTATGCCAAATACCATTGACTTCTTTAGTTACTGAACTCTTCTTTTGTTCTTACTGCTTTGGAGACTTAATTCAAAGTAAACCCAGGTAGAGCAGTTATCTTTTCTCTAAGCTTTGACAATATTTCTAGCACAAAAACCCATCCTGAATAAATTCAGTGCTGATCACATCAGGTTCAGATACTGCAAGATTGAAACCAGATAAGTGATTTATTATTTAAAAAATTACATGTAGTTCTCTCCTACATACTTTTGGGGCATTATCATTTAACAAACCAGATATCTTTTTATTCTTGCAGTGTGAAAATATATACACAAGTGACTTTTTAAAAAATAAAGAATAATGAACCATTTCAGCAAGGTTAAAAGAAGAGCTGATGATTACGCTGACACAGACTCACAGAAACATATCCATGCTTCTCAGGAGCAAAACTATTTACCCCAGGACACAGGGGGCTGGGAATGTTTCAGTGATTTTTTTTTTAGTAGATAGGAGTTAATGGCAATTCAACAACTAATGTTTTCTTTTATATTTTAATAAAATATTTTATTCTAAAAATATAAGGGAAAGGTAGATTATCCAGATTGTTTCATACATGCCATCCAAATTCTCTAAGAAACTAGAAAATATTTGTTTACTTTCTGTACACCTGGCCTAATCGGCAAGATAAAAAGAATTTTTAAAAACCCTGCTCCCTGTTCTGCTTCGCACACTTAGTGAATGTAGCCCACTTTCCATCACTTTCAGCCAGGGTCACTGAGTTATCTTTCACGGACAATTTCATGAAATTCTTAAAGAAAACTTAGATGCAGACAAATAAAAATAGAACTGATGTCGCCAGAAGGAAAACCACAATGCTAGTGGATGGCTTTAATTACCCTTACATCTGCTGGGAGTCTCGGGAGGTCGAACAATGAACAAGTATTTTCTTTATTAAATGAATCAAAGCTTTGTTTGTTTTTTCAAACAGCCAGGAGTATCAAGAAAATGGAATACAAGGCAATCCTTATATTTAATTCATCTGTTAAAAAATTAACCAAAGTGAAAGTAGAGAAATCCTTGAGGAACCCTTTGAGGAAAGCCATCAGAAAGGTTTAGTATTTATAGATTTAAATTTTTTTAAGATTGACCAGACAATATAAATTCACAGGTGACAGTTTTTAAGCTTCATATCAATAGACATTAAACATCTCTTAAGGATGCCATCTGGGAAAACGCCCTATTTAGGGGCCCTTCTGTGCTGTTTCTATTTCATTTACTCATAGGTAGAGTATTTCTTTCCACATGGCTTTTTCCCATTTAATTCTCAATATTTCTTCTTTAGTTTCCTCAGATGCTCTTCTCTTTTCCTCTCCCCTTCCATCATGCTTCATTATCTCCTCATTCTCTACCTCAAAGCAGAATTTTCCTGTGAGGCATCATTAAGAGCCTTCCCATATGCTTTATGCTTACCTAATCTCAGGCAAGGTGAAAATTTCTTCCTTGATCTTATTCATTTCAAGTTTTTCACTGACACATTTCATCTGGCACTGCAATGGCTCTCAGGTTCATTTACCACGTTCATTTGTGAAGATCCTTATTTTATAAGGGAGGCTATGAAACCAACTTCCCTTGGGGTAATTAAGACTGGAAGAGTTATCTTCCTGTCACAGATGGTTTAGGTAAAACTTGCCTAGAAAATATGTAAAGATAGGAGACAAGTTAAGAAGCTTTTCTTAGCCTCATGGTGTATAATGAGATATTAAGCATTATTTTGGGCATTGTTCAACATGCTCTGCACAAAAACATACTCATTTAGCAACACAATTGAACCATATGGGCTCAGATGTTTGGGGTCAGAAATAACCTGGACTTTTTAAAAATATAAAGTATTTACTAAAAATGCCTCAGACTGTCAGAAACTGACGCATTAGGGGACAATTTTTTGCTATTAGACAACTGAGCTAATTTTCTGGATAATAGTGATACAAATATTCAGTGATAAGTATGCACTCTGCATTGCTGAAATGGTCAAATAAGTCCTCTTGGGCCAATATGGGAAGAACACAAATATGCCAGATTTTAATGGCTTAGTGAGTTACAGTTATCCACATGAGAGATATTCCTGAGGGTAATTATGAGTATTAAAAAGGTAAATGATACCTTAATTCACCATATGTTATTGAAAACTTTCTTTGTATCTGTTACATAATTCTAAGAGCCATAAGTATAACATTGGCCTTGATGTTGAGTACCTTAAGATGTTTTAGAAAAGATGTACACAAGTAACTATCATTCAAAGCAGTATCTGTTAAGTGTCATAAGAAAGGAAAAATCGGTGCCCTACAAATATCAGGAAGAAAAAAGGTCACACTGGGCTGGCTGCATTTGATTGGATTTGGCAATGTCATAGACTTGGAGTTTGGGCATGTCAATCTGTTGGCTTCAATGAGTGGACAGGAAAGAAATTCTAGACAGTAGAATTACAAATAGAAGTGGAGGAACAGGAATAGAGAAGCCAAGGACGGGGTAGGGGATCTCTGAATAGGCTTTGGTGAGAATGCTGCCCACATATAGGTGAGTTACTTAAGTGTTCAGTGTTGTCTGAGCCCAATTTTCATTCATTTTGTATTCCAAGTTTTTGGAATTTATTCTTTAGGCAGATGAGAAGTATTAAGAGAACAAGAATTGTATTCACTTCATCATAACACAACTTTTATGAGTTTGCTAATAATACTCCATTTTATAACTAAGGACACTGGACCTTAGAGAGATTAGAGAGTGTGCCCCAAACCACAGGGATAGTAAGTGGCATTTATTCTGAACCCATACTGTTTCTACACTATAATGCAGAACAGTTACTCTAGTCAGAGCAGTGCGGTGTTTGTGAAAAATCAAATACTGTGTAGAGTGTGGGGCAAAACAGTGAAGGGAAAGACTGAAGTCAGGGATATCATGAAGTTGTCGTAAAAAAACAGTTCAGGTGAGATGAAATGGAAACCTGCAATAAATGCAGTAGAAAAGATATTTTTCAAATAATACCACAAAGAAGCTACAGAGTTTCTTTACTGAATTATAAAGGGAATACCAGAATGACTTCAAGTGGCTAGAATTTCCCATGTTAAAGGTGAAAAAATTCTTTAAAACTCTAACCCAGTTAAGACCCATAATGAAAATAAGTAAATATATAAATAAAAAATAGTAGATATTTAAATACTAAGAAATAGCTCAGCAAATTCCGAACATAATTCTCTAAATACCAATAGGGTTATAAGATGCATTTATAATATTTAAGCATATGTTTTACTTTCTTAAATGTTTCTGTAATTTGGGTTAAAATAACCTGGTAAAATTAGGCAAAAAAAGTAAGCATGATGTTAAGTGAATTAAAATAATTCCTGAAATTGATATTTGCAATTCATTTATGCTTGTAAGAGGAATTCACATGAAAGATGATAATTTAAACAAGGTGCTAGAGGAATTAAAAATACATTCCTTTTTCAAATCAACTGAAAGCATCATTAATTTTAAGTATTTCCTCATGCTTGTCACCATGGTATCAGACCAGAGAACCATTAAAGAGAAGCATTAACGAACTGACGCTCTTCGGCCTTTTATTCCATTGTAAGTCATATCAAAGAGCACAAACTAAGAGAAATACTCCCATGTTATTTATTCTAAGGTTAAAGGAGGACATGGAAAAATGTATCTTTGATGTATTCCTGCATATATTAATACTGAGACTACAGCTAGTCTCCGCGGGTATGGATCAGGAGCGTTTAACTGAAAACTCCCTGCTTCCAGCATCAGAGAATGAAGTTCACTGCAAGCCACCAAAGACAAAGATCACAGGCTTACGTGAAATGAGAAGCTTCGAGAAGGGCTGGGGCAGAGAGGCGAGATATAATAAACAGAATTTCTCCTCTAGGCACACCTGTAACTGTTCCCCTACTTTAAAAAAATTGCATATGTGAAGACATATTAGATAGAATTTTCTTAAATTTTTTGGGTAACATTGGTTAATAACAGTATATAAATTAATGGTACAAGTATATAATGTATCTGTGATCTATTGTGTACTACGTGACCCTTACATTCACTGCAGCATTATTCATTACAGCCAAGATACAGAAGGAAACTAAATGTCCTTTGATGGACCATTTCATAAAGAAGATGATGCACCAGCTTTTGAATAGTTTTTGGTATATCCCTAAACAACATGCCAGCTGTATGAAAATTGGATATTATGGAAGTGTTCCTGCCAGTGATTGCATCCTAACTTGAAGACTCTTAGAATAAACTGAAATCACTTTATTGGTTTTCAAACTAACTATTGAAAAGTAACAAAATGCTCAGAACTATACCTACATCTACAGCCACATGTATAACTTAGTACCAGTTACACAGGGATGCTTGAGGGTTTCAAGCATGAACAAAATACATGTGTGGTGCTTGACTGACTAAAAACGTACATGTGAAAAAGTGAGTATAAACACAGTACTTACACTTTTTGCAAAAATCAACTCAAAATGAATCACGGAGCTAAATGTAAAAGACAAAACTATAAAATCCCTGAAAGATAAAGTAGGAGAAAATTTAGATGACTTTGGTTTTGACGATGCCTTTTTTAGATCTGATGCCAAAAGACTATCCATGAAAGAAAAATTTGATAAATTCAACTTTATTAAAATCAAAAAACTTCTGCTCTGTGAAAGACACCGTTAAAGAATTAAAAGACAAACCACAGCAAATATTTTCAAAACATATATCTGATAAAAGGTTGGTTTTGAAAAGATAAAAAAAAACTCAAAATCTAACAATAAAAAAAGTCAAAAATTTGTAAAAATATTTTAACAGACACTACACCAGAGAAGACACTCAGGTGACAAGCAAATGAAAGTGGGCTCAGCATATGTCATTAGGAAATTGCAGATTAAAAAACCTGATACCGATACCACCAGACACCTATTAAAATGGCTAAAATCCAAACCATAGACAAAACCAAATGTTGGTAAGGACATGGAGCACATGGGCAAGGAACCCTTTACTGACAGTGGAAAAACAAAATGGTAACAGCCACTAGGGAAACCAGTCTGGCAGCTACTCACAAAGCTAAACGTGGCCTTACCATACAATCCAGCACTTCATCCAAATGAGGTGAAAAGGTACGTTCGCACAAAAACCTGCACACAAATGTTTATAGCAACTCCGTTCATGATTTCTAAAATGTGGAAGCAACCAAGAAATTTAATAGGTGACTGGATAAACAAACTCTGGTTTGCAATATTATTCAGCAATAAGAAAAACTAAGCTATCAAGCCACAAAAAGACATGGAAGAACCTTAAATACATATGGCTGAGGAAGAGAGGCCAGACTAAGAGGCTGCATACTGTGATTCCAACTCTAAAGCACTCTGGAAAAGTCAATACAATTAAGAGTAAAAATTTCAATGGCATCCAGGAGTTAAGGCAAGGAGTGCGGGAAGGGAGGAGAGATGTACAAGTGGAGCACAGGGGACTTTAGGGCAGCAAACGATTCTGTATGAAAATGTTATGGTAGATATGTGAAATTATATATTTTCCAAAGTCCATAGAACAACACAAACAGTGAAGCCTAATCTACACTGGGAAGCATAGACAACAATGTATCGATATTGATTCAGCAGTTATAACACATACAACACACTAATGCAAAATATTAGTAATAGAAAAGCAAAACATACTAATAATAATCTGAATATAATTCATCTATTCACTCTTGAGAAAGATGTTGTAAAACAGACATGATCTCAAAATCTGATAAATATTAAATTGTTTAAAATTTTTTGGAGGGCAGATAAGTCACAAATATATTAAAATTTTAAATGTGTATACCAAGTGACTCAATAATGCCATCTAAAATTTTAAATAAAGATAAAATATTTATGTACAAGGATATTTATTCCAGTCTTGTATAATAGTAAAAATTAGAAGTAACACACATGTCCATCCAAAGGGAAATTATTAAATAAATTGTGGCCCTGGCTGGTGTGGCTCAGTGGATTGAGCACTTGTCTGTGAACCAAAGGGTTGCTGGTTTGACTCCCAGTCAAGGCACATGCCTGGGTTGCAGGCCAGGATGCTGGTGGTGAGCATGTGAGAGGCAACCACACATTAATGTTTCTCTCCCTCTCTTTCTAACTCCCTTCCCCTCTGACTAAAAATAAATAAAATCTTTTAAAAAATGTTTAAAATGTATAAATTATATATATATATATTTATAATCTCTCAAGATTATATATATAATCTTGATTACAAATTGAATTTAAAAGCAGATTGTAAAATTATACTTCTATTATGATTGATACAAAATTGTATATAGGCTGTCTGCATATGTACATTTAGATTTCATTGTGTATGCCAGGGAGGGAATCTTTGCTTTTATTTTTATATCATAATTCTGAAGAATGTAGGCCTAGAAAAAAAAACTAAAAGTGGTAGGCAAGCAAACAAAAAATAAAAAACAAAACCAGAGACCTTATTTATGAAGACCATGAGGCCATATAGTTTAGCCTATCTTCTCGAGTAATAATCAGCATCATCATAAATGCTGGATCAACAATTCACAGTAACAGGATTTGGAATTGCAAACAATCATTACAAATTTCTGGGAACCTGATTCAGCAGCCCAGTCTTCCTCTTACTAGCCTTCTTTCATTTGTAAAATCCTAGAAAGCCCTAACCAAATGATGGGTATATACTCCCCTCTTTCCAATTCTTTCTTTACAATAGGGATTTTATCATGTTGTATGTTGTTCTACCCTACTTCCTAAATCTCCTACATAAAAAAATCCTTTAATTAATTCCCATTGCTCTTAAGACAAAGGTAAAATGCTCTAAGACCCTACTGGGTAACTATTAATAACCCGCCAGCCTCACACTGAGCCATAGTCTTCTCCAGTTACACCTGTCTTCCTTCATTCTCTCAGACTTGCTGGTCTCCCTTCTGCCACAAGCTCTTTGGACCTTCTTCACTTCCTCTTCTACTCCAAGTAGGATCTCTTCAAATCCTTCTTACTCTACATGACAGTGCCAAGCACTTGGCGAAGCCCTACTTGACCTCTCTGATTAGGTGAAATCCACTATTATGCAAACACACAAAATTATGTACCCTCTTCTTCAGTTGCTCTTCCCATAGTTGCAATTCATGATAAATTTTATTAATATCTCTTTTCCCTACTTCATGATAAGCTCCAAGAGTACAGAGAACATATCTATTTTTGCTTATTGTTCCAATGCCAGTACACAGACTGAAGTCAATAAATCATTCATTTAATGAATGAATACATGAATTCATCAATTTCAAAGCTAACGGAATTTTTACAGTGTTTTTAAATGTAATCTTTATTGTATATTTTTTACAATACCTTTTAGTACCCTTATACCCCCTCTCCTCAGCAATCACTACATTGTTGTCCATGTCCATGAGTCCTTTCTCCTTTTTGCTCAATCCCTCTGCCCCTTAACCTCCCCCCACCCACTAGCTGCCATTCTGCTCTCCATCTATGAGTCAAAGCTAACAGAATTCTTAGAGGTTCACCCTCTATTACTGGTTCTAGTTTAGCACATCAGACATTAATGTTTACACTGTAAACATTACCACAAGGAATCATGTATAAAGAGACTATCACTGACTTTGTTAAAATATTTTTAACTACCAGTAAAATGAGAGTACAAGGTATTTTCTTTCAATATACAACTTTATTTTCATGTGTGGTGAGGGAGGGACCTCAGCAAAACTGAAATTAGAATTAATGCCACAATTAATTGAATTATCCAAATTGACATTATTGAAAATCTCTGAGATGGCTACAGAAAATTGTAAGTTTGATAGTCTAGGCAGATGATCTTTTAAATATATTTCCAGCTGTTGGATGTATAAAATGCAGCAAATGTGCATAAAAACCATCAACTATCCAAAGATACTTATGGCTTTTTACAATCTTTAAAGCTATCACTGTAGGTCGTTGCCTTAAATTATGATAGGTATCTAAAAAAAATGAACTGACAATGTAGGAAAATATTTTTTCTTAAGAAAACCTTTTGGTTGCATTATCAAGATGGCATTGAGCCAAAATCCTGATATAGGCAGCCACGCACAATCTTCGAGATTAAAGATAAAGCAGTGTTTCAAAAACATCACATACAGCTTCTTCAACAGCTTCATCAGTGTCTGGTTCATATCTTTCTGAAATCAAATCAGAGTCTGCATGAGCCTTACTCTGAACTCAGCCAATGACTGCTGAAATTCTTGACATTAAACTAACAGCAGGGTGTTCAAACACAGAATTATTTTTTGGTGAGATTAAGTGGAGGTCCACATTTAGCATATGAAGAGCCCCCGTAAACACAGATAGGGCACACTGTGCTTTAGATCCCTTTACATTGGCATTAGTCAGCAGCAGAAAGATAAACATGAATTTTGGCACCCAGACCAGGAACAGGTCTTTTTTTTTTTAAGAGGAAAAGCTGTTATGTAAATTATAAAATAAAGAGGTAAGCTCAGAAACAACAAACAATAAATCCCGTTGGACTCAGCTTCACCCGTCAGTATTTTCAAAATCACTTGCTTCAGAGAAAGCAGCAATAAACCATATAATAATTAAATAGGAAGGGCAGTGACGATATTCTGAGAAAGGATTAAAGGTAAGAAAACACAATTTCTAGAAATCTCACCTTCTGATACATTCTGGTATCTGGACTGGAATGTTTCTAACTTGATTTTACACTTGACCAGGCTTTAGTGAGTCATCATTGTAGACACTGCTCAGCTCCTTCTGTTGTTTCTTGCAAAGTTATATGTAAACTGGTCGTCAGGTTTTCTATACCCAGGACTCAACTCAAGTAGTAGTTGAATATACATGAGCATAAAGAACATAGGATGAAAATGTTCCTTTATAGTTAAGAGAAAATTTTAGAATAGTTACTGGCATAAAATGACTCTGTACTAGAAAAGAAATGCATTGAAGAAAGAGAAGTATTCCCTAAACATAATTTCTGTACTTGATTGGAGACAGATCATTTAAGCTCCTTTAAGAGTATCTGTACTTCTACTTAGGTAATTTTTAGTGTGCTAGAAAATAATTCCCTAAGGAAAGTTTTTGTTTTCCTTTCTCCATAAGTGAGCAGAACATTAATAACTAGTCTCCATAGCTCAAAATCAGAAGAGCATGTTTAAGAGACAACAACCATTCCAACCTGCTAGCAGGATGTACACATTTTATGTGCTGGAGGTAGAAATTGTAGAGCACTTATTCCTTAGAGTTTTGCTAAACTTATTTTATAACCATTATTTTTCAATAAAAGGAATAAAATATGATAACAGGTGAACACATTTGCATTCACTGGCATTTCTTTTCTTACTTACAAGTTTTTTTTTAATAAGCATATCATACCATTGGCTGGAATTTTCCTGGAATTTACACAAATTCTCATCATATTGTCTGGGTTAAAAATTACCTAGGTATTTCAGAACTCAAATCTATTTCTACTATCCTTTAAAGGACACAATGAATTGAAAATGTAAGAAGTACCATTCATTTGAATTTGATGCTCTCCTATATTTTAGATTATGAAATATTTCAGGTCATCAAGACAGAAATATGGCCAAAAGGCATCCAAAGTCATGTCCTTATAGCCAGTAATTATATATCTAGAAATTAATCTTATCAAAATAATTACTAGTGGGCTTAAAATTTTGCCTATACTATTAGACGTTCTAGCATATTTAAAAATTGGAAAAAAAGTAAAGACACCAAAATAGCAAGTTGGCTAAACAATAGGTAGCATTAGGAAACTAGTAAAAGGAAATGTAACCAACTAGACTTGAGCAAATAAAAGTCCATTTCTATCACATAAATAAGTCTACTGATAAACAGTGGCAGATATGGCTTTAAGTTTGCAACAATGCCATAAGGATCCCAGGCATTTTTCCATACTTGGGCTCTGACAGCCTTAGAATGCTGCTTGCGTCCTCATAGTTGAGAGATGTGAGGCATAGTCCAGACATCTGCCATTTTTATGGCAGAAAAAAATGGTCAAAATCTCAATATAGATCAGTCCTTCTTATCAAAAAAGCAAAAACCTGCCAGAAATCCCACAGGAGACTTCTACTTAAATCTCACAGGCTACAATGGGTTACATTGCCCACCAACCCCAGCTGGAAGAGAAGTACAGAAAGTATTTATTTTCCAGTCTTAATTCCTGGAGGTAGAGAGAAGGAAGTAGAAATAAATGTTGAGTCAGCCAAACAACAGGATTGGCCACAGAAACTTTATCTTTGAAATAAGTTACCTGACAACAGGAACTTGGCCTTTTATCCCTGGGATACACCCTGGTTGGCACACCACAGTGTTCAATAAGTGGGTATGAGTGAATGGGTGGGATATAGACAGTCTTTGAAAATATTTTTTCAAAGACTATTAAGGCCACTGGGGTTAGCTCCCAATAAACATTATATGAAGAAAGGAAACCTGTGTGACCTCCTACAAACAAGTTGGAAAATAAATTCCAGACTGTTGAGTGGTTCTCTCTAGTTAATATTACTGTAGTTAGTATTACTAACATTGTTGTGCTTTAGTATCTACAATGCAAAATGGGTAACAGAATCTACATAACAGTGTCTTTATGATAGTGAAATGAAATGAGTATATCTCACTTGTTAGTTACCTAAATGAATCTGTTTTCTTCCCATCCTTATTCTTTGTATAGATTCTGCCTAGTTTCTGCATTTTGTTTGTGATTTATCTTTGTTTTCTCACCTGATTCCCTCAATTTCTGCTCCAGATAACATATATGGATCTTAAAGTTATATTCTGCGTACATGAGGCCAACCCTGACCACAAAATTGTTTAGAAAAAGACAAAGTATGGGTGAATATTGGTGATGATCTTTGTATTTCTAGGGAGCCATGCGTTTGCTTTTTTAATTAAAATAGCATTATTTCCCACTAGATAATAGTTTAATGGTATCAGGTGAGCCAGTCTTTTAATAATGACATACTGTCATGAAATCCATTATATTGAATATAATACAATCCCTACTCTCAAGGGTGTACAGTTTAGGAAAAAAAATGTAGAAAGATGTACTAAGAATTACGTGTCATTTTAGGGAAGAGGCACTGGCGATGCTAAAGCTATTATGAGGGTATGGGTGCAAGTCTGGAGAAAGGCACGGATCCACCTAGAGGCAAAAAGACAGAGATCAAGGCAGCTTTATGGAGGGGTTGACGGCAGGGCACACACATTACAGACACAGGTGGACATTAAAGGGAAAAGAAGGGAGGTAAAGCCTTCAAGAAGAAGAAAAAGAAGCCATCCATTGTTTATTCATTTTGTTTATTCATTTTTATAGAAAAAAAATGAGTTATTTTTTCCTTCAGTCACTTTACTCCCAAACCCAATTCAAAATCCAGCAAGTTCTGATTAATAAACATCATTCACTATGTTGGAAAGAAAAGATCTTAAAGCCAATAATAGGGTGTCTTCCAGGCACAGATTTATGTCTTGATTTATACTTCTGAAAATCAGGCCACATTTCAGAGATAATGCTTCAATTTAAAAAAAAAAAAAAAAAAAAAAACATGAGACACCATTACAAGTTGCATGCTTGGTGCAGAGATACAACTCATTATCTTCTATTATAGCATAACTATATTTAAAATCCCAGCTGTATCAATGGCTTTTGAAATCAACATGATAGCTTTTAGCAGCTCATGTAAAATATGGAGGGAAGCTTTTTTATTCAATAATATAGAATGATGCAGCTGTTACAGATACTATTTCTTTTATATAATGTAAGTGCAAAAAATAAATGTCTTTCTAACAGGCTTCATCTTTCTTTGGGCTTCCTTTCTCCTACCCTCATTTGGCTGAACTCCACTTAACCATCAGCAGGCATAAACCTCACCTTCTGTGGAATAAATCCTTTCCCAACTCTGGAACCTGGGGAGAGAAATCTTTTCTGTTTGTTCCCTTATCTTCCCATGCTTTTCATGCAAACAAATGTCTGTTAATCGTCCCTTTCCTTCATGTCCCTCTCATTATAGTGCTCATGGACTACGGATCCTCAGGAAGGGTCAGTACAATGTTGTGATTGACAGCAAGGGCTCCAGAGCAGGGCTTCCTGGGATCAAATCCAGGCCCCGCCTCTCGGTGACTATTTGTACATAGTCTGTTTACTCCTCAGTTTCCTCATTTATAAAATGAGGACTATAACAAACTCTCACAGGATGTTATGGAGATAAATGAATAAATATTTTAAAGTATTTATTCTGGGACCTGACCCACAGAAAGTACTATACAAGTTTAGCTGCTTTTTTAAAAAATATTATTTCATCATCAGTGTTTTCCTGAGACTAATATGATTCCTAGCACCAAGCAGATAATCAATATATTTTAAATAAATGAATGAAAGAAAATAAATGACAGGATTTTTTTCTCTCATCTTATTCTTCCCAGTTTTCTTGCTTCTCTTGCTCCCTTCTTTCCTAGGCCCCGCCTGCTGCTTGTTGCCTGGTCTTGGACGTCCCAGGGTCCAGAACAGTATGAAATAAATTTTTGGTGTTTTATAATCCCCTTGGTATATGGTAGTTTGTTGCAGCAGCCAGATTGGACTGAGACAGTTGCACAAAAATGTGAGTAACTTCATATTACTGGATCATTTACTTAATAATTAAAGATGATAAATTTTGTTAAATTTATTTTACAACAATTAAAATTTTTAAATAATGAAACATGCTCAGATTTTAAAAATCAACATAAATGCTGTACTGTGTTTGAATTACCATTACACATGGTAATCTTCATGATCCCACGCAAGTTCAGTGTTGCCAAAACTGACACAGCTATGGCGTTTAGCAAAGCAGTCTTCCAAAACCTGAGCCTGAAGCAAAAGCCAAACAGCAGGTGTCGTCTAAATTTCAAGGTCTATGCCAAACCTCAGTACGATCCAAAAAGAAGACTCTTATGGTCTTGCCAATAGTGCAAATTTCAGAATCTTTGGCAGACAGGTTAAGAACAAATTTTTGGTGAAACATCCCTATTTATCTTGCCTTAAGCCACACGGATCTTATTATTTAGACTGGTGCTCATTCCATTAACCAATAGAATTGGATGTATAGGTTTTGACTATAATTTCATCCTTATTTTAAGTGGATGCTGAGAAAGGATGCTAAGATTTGCAGAAGGAGAGAGAGTTGGATCTCTGAGTGGGTATATCACGTGGCCCTCTCCTGTCTTGGAAGTGTTACAGCAACCTTCCACAATGATGTACGTGACCTGCAAAACAAGGCACTAAATCCTAAAACACCACAAGTTGAGCTGGTGGGCTGAGATTTGAGTTGTCATTAGAGTTTCAACTATCATTGAGTGAGATCACTCACGACTGCAAAGTCAGACCTTAGTTAAATGGCTTGACTGTACTTGGAGAAGACTGAATTGTTCCAAAGCACTTGGTTTCCTCTGCCAATATTCATGAGCATCTAAAGGTTAGCAGCTGATTCACTCACATAAGTACCATAAAAAGATGCTTAATAAGTATTTTTGATCATGCTGATGATAAAAAAAAAAAAACAAAAAACTTGGAAGCTAAGAATAGCCAGTTGAGATAATGCCAAATACTGGATACAGTTTCTTCTCCAGGTTACATGAGAAGTAAAAATGGTGAGATTTGGCTTACAGGCAGGGGATGGTCTTGATTCATGATAATTTCTTTCTTGAACACTGTAATATAAAGTTTATTATAAACTATAGCTCTGTATAGCAGAAAAAAACAGCTATTTTTATGAAATGCCCAAAATATCATCTGATGATATTCATGAGATAAAGCTAAATATATCAGATTGTCAGAACAGATAAGGACAAAGAAGCACTTTCGTCTCAGCCTTCAAAGCCAGGATACGGATCGCTGCTAAGTCATAGTTGAGAAAGTGCTGACACTGAATCCCAGCTCCTGCTGAAAACGCTGTGCCACTAAATGTGGGAAAGATGCCATATGGTGACAACAGCAGAGTTCTCCTCCTGCTGCAGATGAGCATTGGTTGTAGCGAGGATAGTCCTGTGGCCCTGGACGAGGGTAGTATTAACAGGAGCGTCATCACAGCAAACTACAGCTTCAATGGCCGTTCAAATGTAGGATCGGATTCAGTAAAGGGGACATGGTAAGGACAAAAACAAAGACTATGCTATTTTCCTATAGTTACAAAGAAAGTTAAAAGAAGAACACAGATTTGGTCTTGCAAATAACATAATGCTTAGGGAAAAAATGTGAAAAATTTCTAAAGCTACATTACAGTTATGCACATAGCTATAAGGCTAAAAGTAGGTAATTAAACAAAAACTAGTCAATGTTTTGGTTAGTTACCTATTTTTAGCCCTGCAGGTATGTGAACTGTATAAAGGACCGATGGACAAAACCAAAAGGGGGTAGGGTTGAGGGTGGGAGGTGGGGATAGGTGGGACAGGGGAGCGTGGTCGGGGGCAAATGGAGACAACTATATTTGGACAATAAAAAATGGAAACCTCCCAAAATTAGGCAATTAAAATTACACCAGTAATGTTAGTTAATGTACTATATTTTCAAAACAGAGAAGCTAGTAAATGATCACTCTGAAAATATATATAAAAATCTTATCTACCTACCTAACATTATAAATACTAAACTCAAATTTTTGAAAATCCAGGCATAAAGTTCAAGTGAGAATGTTTTTAAAAGTACTGTGATGAGCAAAGGAGTTTTTAAATGGTAATTATTAGGACTTTAAAGTGTCTTATGAATTATTAATGTAAAAATAAGTAGTATTTAGTATGCCAGTATTATTGTCTATAGCTCTCCAATACTTTGAATTTGATAGCATGTAGTACAGTTTTATCAATGAGAATATAGAATTCAAGAGAACATAATAGTTTGCAATTATTCTGTATGTTTGGTTACTGTCTGTTTACTTTAAGTCATTAAAAAGCACCAAAAGTGACATTTATTTCAAAATATAAGATATTTTATTATGAATATCAAATTTGAATGAATAAGAAAATAACATCTACTGACTGAGCAGTAGTAAGGCAAGGACTAGTTTTCACAAATAGCATTTCATTTAGTTGAGAGTATGTGCTTATATGCCCTTTAATTCAAGCAAACAGAGGAAACAGAGATTCTGAAAGATCAAGTAACTAGCCCAAGTACACAATCCAGAGAAGTCGGATTTAAGTACTTTCTTTCTTTGAGTTGCCAAATTGCATGATCCCAACATAAATATATGTTTCAAAAAAAACAAAAAAACAAAAAAAAACCTTAAACCCAGAAAGAAAAAGAAGAAAAATTTTTGGTCTTTTTGCAAAGGCTCCAAGAAAAAGCCGATCTTTGTGAATAATGTGCTCCCATATTATCTCATTTAGTGTCACAAACCCCGATGATATAGTCATTATTATTCCTATTGCAAATTCAATTCCTCAAAATCAAATCCTGGCTTCAAACTCAAGTCTGTCTAACAACATAAAAGCACACTGACCTCAAGTCAAGTAACTTCTACAAATACCTGTTTGCTATTGAATGCATGATATAGATAAATGAAGCGTTTCTTCTAGGGGCTTTTGATGATAATTCTAAACCAGGCCAAAGTCTCAAAAATAAAAATCTTAGTTTATTCCAGTAAAGAAATGGATACTGCATCAACAGGACAGGAGTTTACCTATAAATAACGAAAAAACTTGCAAGGACAAATATTTTCGCACATTAGGAAGTCATTTATATTTGACATAGGCTTGGCCCAGTAACTCAACATTACTAGGGCTTAAATCTGTGATTATCTAGGCTTTTCCTTCATGAATGGTCCTGCATGTTCCCAAGACAGCCGCTCAGATTTCAAGCATGATAGTTGTGCTTATGCAAGAACAAAGAGAGAGACGTAAGTCACCCCCTTTAATAAGAAACTAAAACTTTTCTGGACACACTGCTAGCCAAATTCCTCCAATGTTTAGTAGCGAGAACTGTGAGCTTTCCAACCTTACCAGCAAAAACGGTGGGAAAAAGGAAGTGATAAAGGGCTAATATGTGATCCAACTACAGTGTTGGCCTGATAACTACAGGGGAGGGTTTTTAAAAATGTCAGGTTCAAAGAGATACCTGTAATTTTATTTATCCTAAAAATCAGGTTACAGAAATCTTAGACAAACTAACCAATTTTTATGGATTTTCTCATAACATGCAACTTCTAAAGAAATTAATACACAAAGAACAATTTCATTAACATCAAAAGGAAAAAAATATGTCAATTTTTGTCCCCAACCACCAGGTAAATATCTGTCTCTGAGTCTACTACTTTCAGACTAATTGTCTTTTTTTCCACTTCTTTACTAAGAGAAGCACCTTCCTTAGCATCCAGGAATGGCCTTGTGACATGTTTCAAGACTAGGCAATGGGAATGTAAATTGTTGGGGTAAGTTAAGACTCAAAGGAAAGGTACCAACTCAGCTGGTGTGTCCCATTTTTCCCTTTTTGTTCCTCTGATTCACAGCTTGCAATGAAAACCTGGTAGCTAAACTCTAGCAGCCAATCTGCAAACATAAGGAGGTTCCCGCTCTAAGGAGAGAGACTGAGAAACCTAGGAAGAGTCTGGCTTCTGGGGACAAGAAAGGGCCTCAATATCATTCCTAGGGGCCTCTATCTAGATCCTATACATGAATATTTTTTAAAAACCCTTTATTTGTTTAAGCCATAAGTTTTCAGTTTCTTTTAGCCTGCTTATGAATTGCTATTAATCAGACATAAAATAAACATATCAGGCCAAATCTAAATGAATCAGTTTATATAAAAAGGAGACCACAGAAATATAAAAAATCAATAGTCCATTTTATAGATCAGATGCCTATCAGTGAAACAAATTTTATTGATTGATAAGTACTTTGACCATAAGTAGCAAATATTAAGCCTGTTTCTCTAATATTTATATGTATAAACATTGATGATATATGCACACATATTTATGCACATTCATATATATGTAGATAGAAAGTACATGTATATGTCTGTGTATAGTATATACACCCACTGACATGCACATATAAATACATATACAATACATAGAAGACAGTAGTTAGTTGGTATATAGGAGTTTGTGTCCGTGGTTAAAAATGAAGTTAAGGAGTCAAGTCTTAAAAAGAGATGACTAGATCTGCACAGTTTTTGTCATAGTATTTTCTGAGTGGTTACATTTGAGTAACTTATTATTCTTGAATGTTTCTATATTGCTTATCTATTTTTTATTAATGAGGCTGTATCTTTTTCTTACAAAAGGAATTAAGTCATTCTTTAGAAAGAAAGAATTTAGGATTTATTATGGCTAATGTGTTAGAACTAAAATATACTGACTGACAAATGTTCTTATTATGTGAGAAAACAGCACAAGAATTTTGAGCTGTGTTTTCAAACACAATTTATTGCAATTATATATCTAACAAATGGAATTGATTTGTTTATGGTTACAACGCAGCTCTAGCACAATGAATTACAATTAAATCAACATTTAAAAAGAAAAACTAAATTTCCTTTTGTTTATGTGTATTTTTTAAAACAAAGGACACATTTCACTGCCATGTTCCTATAGAAAAATCACTGATAGAAAATTAAAATATTTATTTTTAGATTCAGAGAATGAAACTAAAGAATATATTTCATTTTATGAAAGTCATAAAAATTTGAAAATGACATATTTCAGGTAAATTATTAGAATTTTTATAGCTCTGTGCCTTTAGCTACCAAACCATTTTCATCTGTTTTTCTTATTGCCTAAAAGTTATTCCCTGGAATAAGTGTACAAAGTCAACCACCGCAGTCCATTCCATCAGAGATTCTAGAAGATGGTGCCAGTTACCTGAGTTAATGTGTCCTCTTTAATACTTGCTACCTTTAGTCCTGAAAGGATTAGATTCTCTATGTTATTTCTCACCAAAAATTAAAGAAGCAAAATTAACGCATAAACATCAAAGATGGAGTCCAAAGAGAAGTGACTTATTATAAGTCACACAGTGACAAGTGATTTATTCATTCAGCATCCACTATGCATCGACTATATTCTATCTGTTGGGGACACAGAGTTGGTAATGGGCATATTGAAGGTATTTCACTGGATGGCCATTATAGTGGCCTTTCAAACCTATCATCTTAGGTTATTAAGGTCTACCACAGAATTAAAAATCCAGAACAAACTATAGATGATATCTTGCACACTTTACAGTTCACTTTACAGCTGATTTCACTGGGCAGCAAGAAAGCAGACCTATTCTGTATAAGACAGTCATTTAAACTGACACCTGAAGAAACAGCAGCATGGGAATAGCCAGGTACAGCATTTACTAAGCAATGTGGAGGAAAGACCACATGTGGTTCTTGGACAGAGCAAAGGCCAGAGTGATGGAAGCATATCAATGCCAAAGAAGAGAAGTGTGAGCTGAGGTTGTCAGAAAGTAGCCAAGACCAGATCATGGGAAAGAGTTTGGATTTAATTTTAAGTCAATAAAGAAATGTGAGCAGAGATTGATGATAAAACCTTCAAGAGTGCCTTCAGACTTTTGGTGCAGAGGAGAAGGAAAGGGGACCTGCAAGTCTGGGCACTATACAGTTAGCCACCACACAACTACGTCACGGAGGCTGAGGGAGAAGAGTTTCAGGTGGGGAGAGGAGAACTGACTCACCCTGCCAAGCATTACAGGCACGTCATGGTGATCATTCCATGTTCCCACGGAAAAGTTTCAAAAAAATATTGAACAAGCAGAAGCCATATTGTAGAGAAGTAAAAGATAATTGATTACTAAAAGAATTCAGGCAACTGGCTTTTGCAAGTGAAGGTGATAAAATAAACAGTGAAGAGGCACCACTCAGATGGAAGTAATGGTGGGGAAAAACTTGTAGAAATTTTAGTCTGAATGCAAGTAGAAGCAAAAGACCCAGTGAAACAGCGAGAGACAGAGGACTTAAGCAAGATCACAGAGGAGGCAGAAGGAGAGGAGAGCTGAGTCAGAGGTGGAAGAATTGCTCTGGGCAAGGTTCAAGGAAAGAAAAGACCAATGGCCATTTTTAAAGGACTAGAAAAAGCTAGTGCAATTCAGGAGTGATGGTCCCCCCTGCAGGACGAAGGTCATGCAATACAGCAACAGTGAGTATATGGCTTGGGGACCCAAGGAGAAAATGTGCAATGAAATATCATAGGCTCCCTCACAAGATGATTTTAAAGCAATCTAGTCAGAGTAAAGGTCTAACAAATAATCACACAACAGAGGAAAAAGGCCCAAACTCACGAGGAAGGATGTTTATCTCTCTTCAGCTGTGATGGGGAAGTCTACTCTAGACGCTACAGCAAACACATATAACCTTATTATAAGCCAGCTCGTCACATCTCAGATGGGCTCTGAAACAATTTTAAGTTTCCCTCTATCACCCTTAAACCCAGCATTATTTTTCTGTGATAAAGAGTCCTAACTAGCTAGAAACTAGATAATTTACTGTAATACCAACTCTACTGTTCACGGTACGTTTTGAAATTGTGTAATTGACATTTCAGATACCCAGGTCTGTTCAAATAAATCTGCATTATGTTATTACTAGAAGAAAATAGGTTCAAATTTCACAAATCATATTTTATTTCTGAGAATAACTTTATAAAAGTTTCTTCAAATGCTAAAATAAAGAACTACATTGTCTACCCAGTAGCATCTGTTGAGTGTCTGAATCTGACAGAAAACATTTAAAAATCTTTTGAAGTATAGAATTTCATCTACTTTCCCATTGCTTCAATAGACAGTGATGTCAGGTCTGCACCAAGATATTCCTGTGCCCTGGTTTCCTTCTCTTCTAGTATGCTGTGACCACGCTCAGACCTGAGAGAAGGGGGGAAATGACATGTCAAAAGCTGTCCTTCCAGGGGAGGGGAGAGGATGCAAAAAACTGTAATTAAACAAAAAAAATAAATAAATAAATAAAAATTAAAAAAAAAAGAATTTTAAAGACAAAAAAAAAAAAAGCTGTCCTTACAGCACCCTCAACTCTGCAAGGTCAACTCGTCTCATGGGAGTTCATTCTGTGGCTATTTTATTTTACTTCAATCAATATATTTTATGATTTTGTTTTGATCATTGTTTCTTAAGGTACAGTTTGGTAGGATAGTAAATGCTATAGGCTTATGGAGCTGAGCACTTTCAAAGAAGGCTTTACAATTGCTACTTTCAATACTTTTCTTCTAAATCACCATATCAGAGAATTATGAATCCTTTAGAACTCTCTAGAAGTTCCTGCAGTTTTCATCCTTGCTTGCTTTTTTGTGTGTTTTTCTGGTGTGCCTCGTCTCATAGCTGTCTCTGACTCACTGTCAAAGACAAAGGGGCGGTGTAGGTCAAAGGCTACGCGCACGGGCTCTGAAGTCAGAAACACCTGTGTTCATCGCCTTTGGACAAGTTACCTCTCTGAGCCTTGGGCTCCTCATATGAAATGGAGACGGAAATACTACTTATGCTGACATTGTTTTATGGATTAAATGAGTTAACATATGTAGAATGTTTTAACACAGGATGGAGGACACTAAATCTCAAATAAATGGAAGCAATTACTGGTCTCAGTAGGCATTTCCTCTTATTACTCAAAATGCCTACACTGCTCCATCCAGACACTGCAGTGTTGTTACAGTATTGAAAAAGGAATTCTGTTTTTCATCTTTCCAAGAGCAACATAAACATCCCCAAATAATTTTATACAAAGGGCCATGAAGTTGCACAAACGGAAATACATGATAAAGCACAAGGTAGTCTACAAAGACTCCTTTAGTTATTTAAGCCCAATATATTTTTAAATCCTAAATTTTAGTATGCAAATCCATATTCTGGACCAAAAATTGAACTCACAAAGGTAAAGTAAACCTGGCTTTTAATAACTCTACAGTAAAAGGAAATGACTATATAGAGTGACCATACAGCTGGAGTTCTGGAGAGGAGCAATGAATCAAGGACAGTTCAGGTAGTTACGTGCTTACTTGTTAGATTGTAGTCCTGCTGCTGTTTGATTTTTCACTGTAGTGTTATCTAAATTTAAGCTTTGCAACTTCAAATGTTTATTTTCTCTTTTAAGCACAGAAAAACTTAGCTGAACAGAGATACACGAACAATAACTATTAATGCAAATATTCCAACCATTTCCTCTTTAGAAATACATCAATATTTAATCATATAATTGAAATTGGCTGCCATGACACTTAATTATATCAGAAAGAATAAAAATGCATAAATCCATGCTTTAAAAAAGACATTGAAAGCTACAGAGAGAAAGACCTACAATAGTGGCCCCGTTAACCACTATATGGATTTAGGCAAACCCCTTCAGTCTTCAAAGCCAAATTAACCAGAGAAGCTTAAGCTTCAAGGCTCTCTCCTTGGCCCAAGAAGCCCTAGAAAGATATATACATTTAGATTTTCATAAAGTTTGCAAGAGATACTTTAACTGCAATTGGTTATAATTGCTATCTTCTCCCATGATTTCTGCCACCCTTCCCATGCTGGCTGGCTACTACCGTGCTTATAAGCTCTTCAGAAGTCTGGCGAAGGGAGGCTGAATTAGGAATACATGCAGTTGGATACACTGAAGTGACTTTAAGTAGATTCCATTATATTAGTTATCCCTGCGTAGAAATGACTTCCAAGAACACATATCCACTGGCACAATATATTCAGCTTCGTCACACAAAGGCATAGGCAGAAGATTATACCATCATATAACTCTGTCTTCTGCAATTCAGCACTAAACGTGTATGGTCAGTGAATGAGAAACAAGACTGGAAATAAATGAAGCCAGGGACTAATCTGTGAGAAATTCTTTCATTTATCAAACATTGTAATGTAAAATTGAAAATGAAAAATGTATCAGCACATGATTAAAACTGAATTTCTCTCTTGTTAAGATACGCAACAGTGCAGAATATATATTTATAAATGCATAGTTTTTGGGGGGTTGGAGTTGAGCAAAATATAATTTATCAGAATTACTCTTTGCCGATCATAAAGCAAACACATCTGTGTGTAAAGCCACATGGTTTATGCATCCCCATAATAAATTATATATTTCAATGAATCCTACAAGAGAAAAAGCCAAATCATCTTTCTATTTTTTCCTGTAGAAAATATTACAATATCATTTTAGTAGGTAGAAGCTACAGATACTGCATTAGTCTGCTGGGGCTGCCATATCGAAACTCCACAGACTGGATAGCTTACACAGCAGCAATTTATTTTCTCAGAGGAGGACAGAAGTCCAAACCAAGGAGTCAGCAGGGCTGGTTTCTCCTCAGGCCTCTCTCCTGGGCTGGCTGGCGGCCACTTCTCACCCTGAACACACGTCCCTGATCTCCCTGCATGCGACCAGTCAGCTGGCGCCAGGGCTCACCCTAACGGCTTTGCTTTAACTTAATTGCTTCTTTAGAAACTCGTTTTTATTCTGAAGTACTGAGGGTGAGTGTCTCAACATATGAATTCAAGGGGAACAAAATTCAGCTCCTAAGAAACACTAAAAATGCGCAGACATAAAATGTAGTGAAAAAAGTAAATTTTGTAGGTAATTAATAATTCGATAAACTGTGATTTTTTTTATAGATTTTGTGAGGTTTCCAGTGGTTGTCATGTTTTTAAACGTGCATTTGTTCCAACTTATTGCCTCATGTGGAAGATATGTTCACCCTTTCTACTAATATTGCGTTTATACTTTGTTTTGTGTTTTTTAGGAGAGCTGCCTCCCCTCCCCCATATTGTATTGCATTCAGTCCCTACAAAATCAGGATGTACAACTTGCTCATAAATTCTATATTTTCATAAAGTATCAGGATTCAATTGATTAATATCTAAAATCAAAATCATTTGGACACTGAGGAACACGCAGTTTCCATTTCAATATAAAATGATATTTTGAAAAGAAATGGCCATCTTTAAAAGGTCATGTAATAAATCTGTTTCCTAGAAGGCCAAAAAGAAGGTGGCTTTTTATACTACTACTCAACCTTCCTTAAAATGCCAATACTAAATTCCTTGCTTTGTTCCTATTATATTTCCTATTTTGTTCCTATTTCTAGATATAAAGGTCGTATGTGGGAAAATATTTTTCAATACCAATCAGGAAAGTTTTGTCTAGTAACACCAACCATATCTACATGAGTCTGACCTTGCCGAGAGGACAACTAAGTACGACATTTTATATTTCTATATTAAAGTCTGCACATCACTTGTAAGTGGGTCACTACTTGGGCAAGCCCTGGGCACGCTCTTTCTCCTGGAACATCAGCACGGCCTTCAGCAGGATCCGAGTTTTGCCTCAGGACTAAACAGGTACAATCCAGAAAATAAGCTAAGTGACCTTAAAAGCTGGCCTGTTTGACAGATACTTTGCAGAATAATGAGATAAATAAACTGGTTATCTAATTTATAAAATCCTCATGTTTTGCATTTCCAGAAATCCCCTACCTCACACTCATTCAAGATTCTACCATTTTACATTTTACTTCATGTTTGCTATCACATAAATGTAACCAAGCGTGTCTAGCAACCTCATTTGAACATTCTCTGAATGCTGAGAATGTAGGTCAAACTTTCAGGTGCTAAATGCCTATTTTGTTTCATAATCATCACTAATCACCTTCACCTGGCAATGTTTGAAAGAAAATATTTTGTGTTTCTTAGGACAAAGCTGTTATGAAAAGCCTAATGACATTACAGTTCAAAGTAAATAATTGCAATTTTATCTTTTTTAAATTTACATTTCATGAAGCTTCTTAATTTTGACCTCGATTTCTACCTTTTTTGTTCCATCCAAAAGAGGATTTTAAGCACTCATACATAGTCTTTAGTTAAAAAACCTCACTTGCAAAAGGTGCTCTGAGCAAGGGTCAAAGATCTGATCAGCCATGTCTTAAAGCCACAGAAGAGTAGAGAAAGGCATGGCCCGAGTTAGTTAGTGTCACTTTTCTAATTTTTTTTCTGTTTTCTTCCCTGTGATGCTATTCAAGTAGCCCAAATACCAAGAAAAATATGGTATCCATTTTTATCTTAATCCCAGATAAAACTAGAAAGTCTCCCTGGCTGGTGTAGCTCAGTGGATTGAGCACCGGCCTGTGAACCCAAGGCTCATGGTTTGATTCCCAGTCAGGGCAAATGCCTGGGTTGCAGGCCAGTTCCCAGCAGGGGACACACAAGAGACAACTATGCATTGATGTTTCTCCCCACTTCTCTTTCCCTTCACCTCTACAGATAAATAAATAAGATCTTAAAAAAAAAAATAAAAACTAGAAAGTCAAATAGTGGTTAGTGTTCACTTCTGGATCAAGGTATCAGATCTATCATCCCTCTAACAGTATTTTGAAGGGCTTATTTCCTCCCCAGCACAAGAACTAGTGCAGTGGTTCTCATGTCAAAGCATGTCTTTATATTCTGAGCCATTCTTCTAGCAAGTTTTGGTTTTAGGGAAATGGACAAGAGTAGAAGCCATGGATGGCCATGCTAGAAGACGGCCATAATTATTTTGGCAGCTTTGCTTTCTTTGAAAACATTGCACTATGCATTTCTTTGGAAAGTTACAGCCAGTAGAAAAATGTATCATGTCTCCTGTATGTAGATTGAGACAATTCTGCTTTCTTTATATTGCTCTGGATATCCTTTTTCTCTTCGGCACTGGGAGAGCACCCAAGGATGAGGAGGTGGATACAGTGACTATCAGTTCTGAAGTTAAGGTAGAAAAGAGACAAGTCTTGGTAGTCAGCACAACATCCAGAGTATATAATAGATACCTTTTGTAAGTTAAATATAACTTGGACAGTCAACCTCAAAGCATAATTTAATAAGATCTATAACTAATAAGATCTATTACTCAAATAAGATCTATAAAACATCAAATCTAAGAAAAGAATAAGAGCATAAATATCTATGGAAATGATAGCTTCACAAAAAAAGTGAAGAAAAATTTTAAAAGAAAAATTATTCATGATTCCAGTGAAGAAGATCCCATCTGTGCTTCTTGTCACATTATTTTCATCCTCGAATTTACATATTGTATTTACAAATGTTTCTGTTCTCAGGTTAATTTTAAAAGCTCAAGTTGGGTAGTTAAATGTTTTAATTAAGCATGACAACTAAATAAACATGAGAACACAAATCTTGGATGTTAAATGAATGTAGATGACTATCTAATTTTCTCCTTAATCCTCAGCCAACATGAGTTCAGGTCCATCTGTGCAATAGCCCACTAGACATATCCATTATCACTGTCCACCCATAATGCCACAATTCCCTAAATGCATTACTTTTTCTTCCTCAGAAATGTACTGCTTTGCATTGTCCTTACTTCAATCAATATTACCACAATTCTTCCAATTATTTAAAATGCAAATTTCAGCAGCATCATTCTCTCACTCTTCTTTCACTCCCAAACAAGTTCTAAAGAGACTGCCTTCAAAAATCTCCTATTTTATTAACCTAGTCTAAGTTCTCATCATTCTCATCTCAATTACTACAATAAACTCCTAATTCATTTTCATGTGTCAAAGTCTAGCACTTTCCAATTGTACTGATATAGCCATCCTGTCTTTTTCACCATTTTCATCATGATATTCTGTCACCCAAGATCAAATCCTTCAATAATTCTCCATCACCTACCAAAACAATGTTTTGCTTTCCAGTCTGTTATTGAAGCTAACACTACATAAATGTTTCTCCTATCAAACCCTACAATTATGATCAGAATATTCTCTTCAAGTACTGCAGACAACCCTAATTCTCTTATTTTTTCATTTTCTATTCCACACCTCACACTGTGCACAAGCAATGTTCTTTCTCCTACTTTCTCATTCCCTACTGAATTCTCATACTCCATAAGAGTTAATCCAGCCTTGCCTCTTCTTGATCTTTCTTTACTTTTGTGTCACCAGAAGCAGTATAATAGAGGAGGAAATACATACTCTGAGTTTTCTGGAAAATCTGAGATCAAATCCCAGCCCAGTCATCTATCTACTATGAAGGACAAGTCAAGTCCTTAGGCCTTAGCTTCCTTGCCTGCAATATAGGGGATATAGGCCAAGGAAAGATTAAATGAAACCATGTTTGTGAAGTACAAGAATGGGCAAGCAGTCTATGAAATACTAACCCATGCTTCTAAATATAGTCAAAAGGCAGTTGTTAAAATTATGACCTTGACTCACTAAATGATCCCTAAATATTAAACCAAAAGGAAGTCTCTGTGGCATACTTTAATTCCTGCCCACATAGTCTAAGTATTACGAGCTATTTGAAAATTGCTAATATATACTTGGCATATATACTGCATTTAAGTAGAACTCTTCATTAACAGAACATTAAAAGATTCCCTCAAATGATATAGCCACAGGCAGCTAGACAGAGCTATATATATTTTAAAGTTGGGAAATGAGTGTGAAGATTTTTGAATAATGCAGACCTATCTGTATGGGAAATTTCTAATGCTCTTTTTAGCATTATAATTTTTCTAAGTAAAATGACTGACAAAGAATAGAGTGACATTTTTACAAATCCGAGAGAGACCGAGGCATAGTCTGCAGCCCCTCTAAGACAGAGCTGTCATACAGCATAAATCTGTGCTGGGAAAGCAGTTTGTACCCGCTGCCAGGCAGGACTGGGCTCCAGTGGTCTACCTGAGAGAAGCACAGTGGTACCTAGGTTGGTGCTCATTTGGAGAAATTATGAGGAACTGACAGAGAAAAAGGGGCTTTTAGAGACTAACAAATGATGGTGAAGTGGCAATTTAGGAGCTTTCTTTAGCTTACACAAAAATAATTGTATGGGACATGATATAGTAACATGTTATCCACTGAGCCGGCGATTTCAACCATGTAGATACATATGCTCAAAGATTTGCAGGAAACAAAAAACCTTTCAGCCATTTTTATAATTTTAGAAACAACTGAATAACTCTCATCAACAGTTTTCCAGTTTATTGCATATTTTTAAAAAGCAAAGGTTGTAGTAAGTGATAGAATAAAGACCTGGGAAACAGAAAAAAATGTCAACTGATCACCTGAGATAAAGGACAACAGAAGTAAACACACGAGAATCCAAAGCATGGTATTCTGGGACTTTTATTGCACATTCTCTCAGCATGTACATTCCAGTGGCTCCAGGGCATCATTTTATTAACAGCACAATGAAATGACTAGTATTCTTAATAAGGGACCTTCTTAATTAAATCATTTCTGCAAAACTATTTCTAAAATGTATTGCACAATTCCCTCTCTTATTATACCCAGTAAACTGATTCTAATGTAACCTTTTTTCCTGTTCCCTGAGTATTGCTATAAAACAACCAAAGAGCTCAAATACTTGTAGAATAAAATATATAATCTCTTTATTCTGTAAACTGTATAAAAATTGTGTTCAATCTAGTAAGTACAGCATTCTTTTTTGATGGATCTCAAATCACTCTGGATTAACACCTAGTGAGAAACTTGACTATAATACTAGTCAAAATAATAATAGATGCATCAAGCCCTTTTTGCATACTACTCTTTGCCTGCTTTATCTCATTTAATAGTCTCAGTAAGTTTTGTGACATGACTGCAATTATTCTCGTTTTATAGTTAAGAAAACTGAAGCATACAAAGGTTAAGTAATCTGCCCATGTTCTCGATAAAAAGGGACAATCGTATTTATGATGTGATCTTGTAATTCAGCATTTCCCAAGATAGTTGTACAAAACAGCAATCATTATATGATAAAGGGTTTCCAACATTAAACATATTTGTGGAATTTAGGATTAGATTCATTGATTTTATACAGGACTTCTCAGTGACTTTAAAAACCTAAGGGGCACTAGACTACATAAAATGTAGAATAATGTTGAGAATATCCCACAGTTATGTAATAACACTCCATTTTTCTTAGAGCATCTTGAAAAATATTCAGTTCTTAAAAAAAATGTGGAGAAGCAACTTATGTATAGAAAGCACAACAGTAATTTTTATGCAATCCTTATTTGTGACATCTTTTAATATAAATCTGAGAAAACAGTGTCAAAATATACAACTTATAAAAATAATCCTATATTTTTCCAAATGTGGTACACATGGTGTTATGGGTTGAATTGTGTCCCCCAAAGAAGATATGTTGAAATCCTCCCCAACCTTCAGAATGCTACCTTATTTGGAAATAAGGTTGTAACTGGTTGAGGTTATACTGGAGTAGGGTGGGCCCTTATTCTCATGTGACCAGTGTCCTTACAGAAAGAGGAGGAAGGAGAATGCCATGTGAAGACGCATCAGGAGATGTGTCTGTGTGATGGCAGAAGCAGAGACTGGAGCAATGTAGCTGCAAGCCAAGAGATGCCGAGGACTAAGAGCCACCACTGGAAGCTGGGCAGAAGCCAGACAGGGCTTCACGTGGTCTCAGAGGGAGCATGGTCCTAAAGAGACCTTGACTTCTCCAGAACAGTGAAAGAATACCTATCTGCTGTTGTAAGCCACCCAATTTGTGGCACATTGTTACAGTAGCCTCAGACAAATAACAGGTATGGCGTACAAGAAGATAAAATTCCAATACCTTGAATGTGGAATAAAATGTAGAATACTTAGAGTAAAACACTGTAATAATTGGACAGAGTAAACAGTGTGGAGAGAGACTTGCAAGTAGATATTCATGTGGTCAATGGAGATATACTTGTTCATATTAATTTTTAAAAAATCTAGTTAATAACCATGTGATTTCACTCATATGTGGTATATACTCGTAAAACTGAAAGAACAAATGAACAAACAGGAAAACAAAACAAAACACACATAGACACAGACAGCAATAGTATGGTTATTACCAGACTGAAGGGGGTAGGAGGTAGTAAAGGATAAAGGGAATCAAATACACGGTGACAGAAGATTTGACTTTGGGTGGTGGGCACACAATGCAATAGACAAATGATGTACCAGAGAGCTGTACACTTGAAACCTACATAATCTTATTAACAAATGCTATGCCATAAATTTCATTAAAAAACTTATCTACAATAACTAATTAAACATCTGTTTGAAATTCAACTTTATCAACTGGAAAATAGAGCTACCAGCTCCTACCTTACAAGATTATTATGATGATTAACTAAGATACATAGCATATCAAGAAGCAACCAAGATAAATTACCAAAGTTATCTCTCCCAGCCACCTTTAGCCACCAACATTTTGTTGACCCCTTCCATGAGTTATCTCAGAGAACTCCACAATCACTGTGAAAGTGTTATTCTAGTGAAGAAAGAATTGATGCTATGAACAGGTTCACAAGTTACAATATCTCAAACGTAGTATCCATAGATACTATGCATTACCTTAATGGCTCAAAGAGTTAGTACAACTTCTATGAACACCACATTTATAAGAAGACAGCATAGAGCCATACATAGGTCTTTGAAAGTTAGCCTTCCACAAAAGTGATTCCTAGGAGACTTCAATTTCTTTCATAAACTTGTGAGGCAAAGCTTGGCCCAAGACTATAAATGTTAAGAGTATTTAATTGGACAGAACAGCCTCCAAGTAGACAATGGCGTGGAAAAATCAAAACAGTTACTACAATGACACACAAAATGCAATTTAAAATTAATAGTATAATTTAGAGCCATAATGTCAATTTATTAAATTATTTAATATAATATAAAGCTATCTGTTTTATATTCAATGTAGATAAGTTTTATTTATTCAAAGGGCTGGTCCAAAGCACAAACATATAGTTATTTACTTTCTTCCGAGCCTCTTCTCTGTTTCCCTCACTTTATCATGATTACGCTACCCTGCTATCGCACTGTTTTTCATTAGTTTAGGATCTGTAAAATACATTGATATTGTACACCTACTGGAAGTCATGTCCAAGTAAAAGATGCTTACTCTGTCTTTATAGTGTGCTGTTTAATACAATAAATTCTACAATAACAGTTCCTTTCATAGTACATCAAGTCAATTCAAAAATATTGCATCCATATATAAAAGCCATTCGAAAAGAAAAATTCATTGCATAATTTACCTAAACTGACAATGAAAAGCATGAGTACATTAAAGCATTTGTTCAAATTTAAGGAATTCTTATATAAGGTACAGTAATATCTAACTGAATTGGCATCCTTAGAAAATGAGCAGTTCTGTGGAAGCACATGTCTGAGGTAACTGAAACTTTCAATTTTAAAAGACAAATCTCACCCTCATAGATGGAAACCTCTAAAATATTAGTGTATTACCTATATCGTTGTGATTTCCAGTTGGTGAATAAAAGAAGTATTAGAACTTGAATAAAATATTAGTTGTTAAGAGTTGAACTAGTAATTCCACTGCTGGGATTATACCCTAAGAATCCTGACTCACCAGTTCAAAAGAACCTGTGCACTTCTATGTGCATAGCAGGACTATTTACAATAGCCAAATCCTGGAAACAGCCTAAATCCCATCAGTAAATGAGTGGATCAAAAATATATGGTACATTTACACCGTGGAATACTGCCCAGCAGAGAGAAAGAAGAAGCTCCTACCCTTCAACAACAGCATGAATAGAACTGGAAGGCATCATTCTAAGTGAAATAAGCCAGGTAGTGAAAGACAAATACCATATTATCTCACCTATAAGTGGAACCTAATCAACAAAACAAACAAGTGAGCAAAATAGAAATGGAGACATGGAAATAAAGATCAAAATGATAGTAACCAGAGGGGAGGAGGGGCATAACGAGAAACGAAGGGTCATCAAGAAACTTGTTTATAAGGACCCGTGGACAAAGACAATGGAGGGAATGTAGGCTTGAATGTGGGAGGTGGAGGTGGGTAGGGCGGGGGAGAGTAATGGGAGGAAAATGGGGAGAACTATAATTGAAAAATAATAAAAAATAGATGAACTAGTAAATTTAACATACAAGGGGTAAAACGACCTGTTAACCTGCATAAAGAACTACATTTCTCCCAAGTCAGTACTTAAGCAGCAGTCTGAAAATCTGATTGCATCATTGTTAAAAGTGAAAAATGTCCTTATGTAATCAACAGCATTACCATACTCACAGAAAGATTATCTAGGTAGTCAGTATAAGCAGAATAACGCCCCCCCCCCAAAAAAAAGTCCACCCCAAGCCCCTAGAACCTGTTAATATGTTAATGTTGCCTTACGTGACAAAAGAAATTTTACAAATGTGATTAAGGATCTTGAGAAGGGGCAATACTCAAGCATTTCTCAGATGGACCCAATATAGTCACAAGGGTTATTATCAGTGAAAGAGAGTGTGAGGAGAATCACGCAGGGAGAAAAAGAGGCAGAGACAGACAGATCGGTGGCAGCGTTACTCTGCTTGCTGGCTTTGAAGTGGGAAGAGGGCCAGGAATAGAGGCAGCCTCTTGAAGCTGAAAACAGCAAGAAACAGATTGTACCTTGGAGACTCCACAGAACATACAGCCCTGCTGACACCTGGGCGTCAGCCCACTAAACCCGTTTCACTCTCCTGCCCTCCAGAACTGGAAAGTGTGTACAGCAAAAGATTGGTTAGATTTTTTTTTTTTACTTAACACCAACCAAAAGAAAGGGTACACTAGTTATTGGAGAAGTATATGCTTCCTAGTCAGGAGACCACATTGGGTTTTTAAGCAGCTCAGATACAAAGTGCACAAAACAATGTAATTTCCTTTGATCAACTTCGAGCCCACAATGAAAACTTGCAATGACCAGACTGGTTTGTAGGAGGTAAAATAGGAAGAAAGTGCTCTAGGTAGTGAACTGTATTACAAAAATGGGTCTGAAGGAGAAAGTATCTCGTGACAAACCCAAATCCTTCAACAAAGATGCAACTTTACAAAACTGAGTGCCTGGCCCTCGTGGCTGAGGATGGACTGATGGCCCCTCTGGGTACCCAGGCACGATCCCTTTGTAACGCCTCTGTCTCTCTCTTCTTTTGATTCTTCCTTGACTAGATGCACTGTAAGTTATCTGAAACATTTCAAAACTGATTCAGGGACATTATTCTAGTAACACAAAGATAGTAAATGTACTTTGAGGGCTTGCTATCTGCCAGGCAATACACTGCAAATGTTTACAATTATAATATTTTTTAATCTTCAAAATAATTTCTGAAGCATCACACAGAGGTAAAATGATACCTAAAGCAGGTAAGTAACCTGTCCAAGGTCACGCCATTAATAAGGAGACAGAAGTTGAATTCCTGTGTGCCTGACTTCAAAGCCCCAGTCTCTGATCTGTGTCACCAATCTCTGAACTATGATACAACCGTGTTGCTGGGGTTTCAAGTCCTGATGACTTTCACTCTCACAGCAAATTGTCCTGAAAAGTTAGATTTTAAAAATTCTTGAATGGTGTCTTATAGGAGTTTGCTAACTTCTTAGATTCTACATTATATATCCCACAAAAATTAGAAAAAAAAACTTGTTGAAAATATGTCCACATTATAACTTACAATTTTATTCTATAGGAGAGCGCTTTATCTACAAATTGTGTTTTGTGAAAACATTAGCCTTCAAAACCATTTGAAAATACATAATGATACCATCTATTCTAGTAACTTACTGACTCAGAAGACCTAGCCACATTCTTTTATAGTCATTGGTGATATGTTTTACTGGTTAGATAAGAAACTACCTGGGGAAAGAAGCATGCATTATTTGGGTCTGTATCCCAGTCTTTGGCATATCTTCATGGAGAACCTCTGACAACGTGGGAGAAATTCAACCTTGTGTAAAAAACTCAACAACAACACCAACCAGAAACAAGCCTCCCGTCATCATGGGAAGCTGGTGACATTAGCACATTGTGGACACTGTACCTATTTCCCTGAACGAGTCTCCCCACGGTCTGTGTATCTTATTCCAAAACTAAAGACTGCATGTTAACCATAAAGAAGAACCTCAAATATCCTCTAGTTTCCTAGAAATTGTTTGCTGTTATATTTTTATTTAAAATAGATATTATTTTTCTATGAAATATCACAAGTGAAGTAAGAAAATTATGTCTGAATGTCATCCAAAGACCCATAACTCCTTCCATGAGAAGGAGCCCAAAGACCATCCACTTGAAACAGGAGCCTCTAAGCCAGCAAACTATTTAACACATCTGTAAGGTAAGACATCCTCACTCATCATTGCCAGTCATTAAGAGAACAAAGATAACTTGAAGTCTAGACCCACCGGGGTGACTAAATAATCTGACCTTTAGGTGGAGGACTAGAAGCAGTTCAATTAACTTCTGAATATTGCTTAAGATTGTATTTGATTGGAAAAATAAATGAATAGTAAAATAAGGTTGTATAGTCTTTGTTTCTTAATGTTCTAAAATGCCTGTCTTATTGTGACTTAAAGAAATTAAAGCACAGTCTTTTCCAAAGAGGTCCATCCCACTGACTTGGGCAAATCTTAGACCTGCCTAGAGATAACAGCTATTAGCTATCAATACATATGTGATTTATTAAATGAGCGAGTGAAAAAATGAATGATGGAAATGTAAATTTGTGAAGCATGTGAGGTTAGAGAAAAGAAAATCAATCTGAATGTGGCTTTATAAAAGCAGTGTTCAGTTTATCTCTAAAATTCAATTTGTTTGAATGAATATAAACCACTAGACCCTGGAACAGGAAAAGCTGATTACAAATGTTAATTAAAATATTTAATTTTGCTGGTTATGATGAGCTACATGAAAAAATACCATACACACTCAGATAACTTTCAGAGAACTGTCATGCAAAATGGAAGGTTAATTTAGGAGCAAATATGAGAAAACAAAATGCTGCCTGCCTGCTTATCTATGCTTATTTAACTATGGTTTTGAATATATGTTACTAGATAAGTAAAAACAGAAAACAAAACAAGTATACAATTGTCAAGTATGTTTTCTAACCAAGAAGCTAAAACTTGTCTTACAATAGCAACACAATCTCACTGATGCTAATTGGGTTCATCTAACAAAACTGATTTAAGTAAGGTCTGTGTTCCAAGGAATGTGGAGGCTGTGGGATTACAAAATGAGTAAGGTATTGTCCCATTCCTCGGTAAACTCAAGAGTCTAGCAGAACAGGCAGATGCACAAATAACTCACCTAAACACACTCTGATGAATACTATGATATAGATCTTTTCGAATGACTGTGTGAAGCCCATTAAAAAACCATGAATTCTAACTCAGTATTGAAGGAAACTAAGGCAGGCTTCAAGCATCTGGCTTTAAAATAGTAATGGAAAGAGAGGACATTATATAAAGAGATGGCAGCAGGAGCATAAACTAGGGTGAAACTATGTGGCAGTACTACAGAAAGTGAACAGACGTGTGAGGCTACAACAAATAATTTCTAACAGGCAGTCGCTGGAACAGGGCATGAAATAAGCAAACACCCGTGTTGGAACTGCTGGCGTTTCGTCTGTGGCAATAAAATGGGAATTGAAATATTGTCCATTCACATACCTTTCTGACCAGTTAGAACTTATCAGAGAAGTTTTAACATTTTTTGTTTTGTATTCTATAGGTGAGGCAATGGATCAGATTAGCATCAGCATCTTGGAGGCAGCTGGGAAAGAATCAGGGGTTATTTTTAGAAGTTCTTAGGATTAAGGCAGTGGGTATGAGCATGGAGAAGAGAGAAAGGAACGAAAACAAGTCTTGCTGAACAACTGCAAGTGTATTACAGTGACCAAGGCATGGTTTTTGGAATGGACAGAATTCTGTCTTCCTAATTATTAGTGTATTACCTTGAGTCAATCATATTCAACTTCTTCAAGCCTGGTCCCCTCATCTGTAAATTGCTAAAAACAAATACCATGTATCTCCAGTGACTTCTAAAAAGAAACCTTCCAAGCTTCCTTTCTAAACAGGACTCCATACAGAGAGAGAAAAAGCTGCTGGAGGTAGGATCGCACTACAGCAGGATAGAGATAAAGGAGAGGAAGAAACGAGAAGGCCCAGAGGGGAAAAAAAAGTAGAGTTTGGGAACCAAGCTAGAAAAAAAGCTTCCATAAAAGCAAGGAACCAACTTATTTTAATACTATGGAAAACAACATAGTGTGGAAAAAATCTACCAAATAACCCATGTTCTTTAACAGATAAATTGTAAGGGGGAAAAAGGGAGAGAGGGAGAAATGGAGACTTTGGGGTATCACTTGAGGGTGTAGAGAGTTGACAGAACTTTAAACAACAACAACCAAAAAATGATAAATGTCTCAGTTTATTTGGTCTGTTATAACAAAATACCACAGTCTGGGGAGCTTATAAAGAGCAGACACTTCTCTCTCACACTGCTGGAAGCTGAGAAGTCCAAGATCAAGGTGCTGGTAGATTCAGTGTTTAGTGAGATTACGCTTCTGGTTCATAGACAGCCCTCTTTCTACTGCATCCTCACATGGCAGAAGGGGTGACAGCTCTCTGGGGCCTCATTTATAAGGGCACTACTGTCCCCTTCAGAGTGAGAACAAGACAGGGATATCCACTTTCACCACTCTTATTCAATGTAAGGGCACTCATCCGCTTCATGAGGGCCCCACCTTCATGAACTGATCACCTCCCAAAGGCCCGCCTTCAAATACCATATATTGGCCATTACGCTTTATCACATGAATTTAGATGGGACACGAACATTCAGTCTATAGCAATGAACAAACTGCAGGTTAACAACATGAATATACTGGAGAGCTATGGTCACAGAGCAACCAACTGGCCCAAAATCAAAGGAGAGACAAGTGGTGAGCAGTGATTTAATTTTACCTGGCCAAAATACATCCAGACACTGGTAAGAACAGGTCATGGATCAGGAAACGTTTTCTTCATAGAGCCAGAAAGTAAATATGTTTAGCTTTGGAGGACACACAGACTGGGTCACAACTATGCAGCTATGTTATAAACACAGATAGCTAATAAGAAAGTGAATGAGCATGTATGCATTCCAATAGAAGTTTATTTTTTTAAAAATCACAACAGACTACGGTCTGCCAACTCTAGTCCAGATATTTGGTCAATTGCTGAAGACCGTGTGTGCTGGCAAGAAAGCATAAAGTCCCCATGAGCTGTAAATACAGGTGAGTACAAATCCTTGTCCAGGCATCTCCTCAGGGATTCAGAGAAAAGATCAGGGAAATCCTGACAAGGTCTCTCTCATGAAATAAAGTAATAATTCCTAACAGAACAACTCAGGTAATATTGAAGGGATGTAGGGAAGTATTATAAAACTGTCAGGAAGTTACTTAGCAGAGTCAGAAAATGACGGCTATAAGAGAATTAATTACAGTTTAATAGTTTAAAACAGAGTAAGCGGTCTTTAGTATCCAGAATGACCCTCATTCAGAGACAAAAATTAAGCTGCTTTTTAGAAGAAGGTAATGAATTTCCAACAGAAAGGCAAGAGACTTGTGGAATCCCTTTGTGGAGGTGTTTTTGAAACTATTTTCTTTCTCTCTCTTTTTGGTCATTTTTATCATGTTTTGTTTAATTCCAGAAACTGAGATAGCATAAGTGGGTTTTCCTGAAAGCAAAATGTTTCTTCACAACCTCTGATTTTATGATATTTACTGAGTGTGACATAGTATGCATTTTCTTCCAAAGAATGGAATAAATTTCTAAAACCCAGACTTCAAGAGCATCATCCAGCCCTGGCTGGTGTAGCTCAGTGGATTGAGTGTGGGTTGCGAACCAAAGGGTCGCCAGCTCAATTCCCAGTCTGGGCACATGCCTGGGTTACAGGCCAGGTCCCCAGGGGGGCCGCGTGAGACCACACATTGATGCTTCTCCCCATCTCTTTCTCCCTCCATTCCCTTCTGTCTAAAAATAAATAAATAAAATCTTAAAAAAAAAATCCTAAAAAAAAAAAAAGAGCGCCATCCAAATAGATTCACAAAAGTACAATCACAATATACGCACGACAGAGGTACTGTATAACTCCCCACCTATCTACATTTTGTGATAGATAAAATCCTCATAAGTTATGGAAAAAAAAACATGCAACATCTGTTTCAGATGTTTCGGTGTTTGATGTAGCAACTATTGGGAGAAAGCCCAGAATTCTTATAATATTACAAAAAAATCACAATGCCTTGTTCATAATAATGCTTATGGTTTCCAATTTTAACTACGAATCTCTTTTTTTTCCTTTATTGAAATTATTTTGTACTTAAAAGCAATTATATAATCTGAGCATGGGCATTAATTAACTGTTCCTAAAATATGTGCCATTCATTATTTTATTTTTGTTACTTAACAATATCTTTCTAAATGTCTACGCTTAATGAACTGCACTGCACTCTTTAGAAATGGAATAGAAATTTCAAACTTGACGTTTATATCTTTACCTTAGAATTTTACCCCTTTTAGTTTTTCTACCTACTTATTAACCATTTGGCTCTTGATCAGTCCCCTCTCTCAAAGGGAACAATAAAAAGTATTGAATTTAAGCCCATCAAACTTTGTCATTAGAAAGAAGGTCTTACAATGTAGAAATTGAGGTGTTTGTAATATGAGATTTTTTTTCCTCATTGTCAATTGTTGAAGAGAAGTATCTTTGAGATACCTCTATCAGGGTGACTTTCAATTTTGGTACACAGGAGTGGGGGAAGAAGCTAGAAGCAACCCCACAGCCAAGAAGAAATATGTATTAGACTTCTTCAGAGAGTTGATGTTTGAAAAGCTCTCCCAAAGTTTTTATGCATTCATTTAAAACAGAACCATATCACATTAAAAGTAGAGCTAATGATTTTATTAACATATAAAAATTAAAAAAACAGAACACCAAATGCTTAGAAGCATGTTGTCACTGCCAGAAGTAGTGAGGCTTACAGAAGATGGGTTAAGGGTACAGTGCAAAGAGGTGAAAGAAGTAGGGTTGAAAGATGGATCCGGCTAGATTTCCTCCCACCCGTGCCACCTATCAGGCATTTGACCCTGGGGAGGCAGCTGAGTCACACTGAGCCTCCATTCTCACTGTGGTAGAATGAGAACCAAAATGCCCTCGTCATGGGGCTATCAGGAGGAGTAAATGAAATAACACGCAGAGCCTAGAGTAGTACTTGGCCCTCAGTTTACATCCAGCTAATATTCCTTTCCATCCCCTCAGCCCAAGGGCAGTGGTGATGGCTGCTATTGTTTTTGTTGCTGTTTTGGGCTAGAAAGAGTTGGACACTACCACGATCCCATTCTCACAACCCTATATTTAACTACTTCGATTACCAGGGTACATTTTAACACTGACCTAAGTCAGCAGCTCTTGATTAGAGTAATTTTGCCCTTTTCCCACGTAACAGGGCGCTTAGCTAGAGTTCTTCCAAACTCCCAAAGTCCCCGACAGCTATCCCTTCAGGGATGAGGGAAGCAGAGCAGGGCCATTGAGGGCTACTTTGCATATCTGAAGAACTTAGCCAGTGTCTTATTTACTTTTTAAAATATATTTTATTGATTATGCTCTTACAGTTGTTCTATTTTTTCTCCCTTTTATTCCCCTCTGCCCCGCACTCCCCTCCCATCAGCATACGCCCTGCCTTAGTTCATGTCCATGGGTCACACATATAAGTTCTCTGGCTTCTCCGTTACCCATACTATTCTTAACCTCCACTTGTCTATTTTCTACCTACTATTTATGCTTCTTATTCTCTGTACCTTTTCCCCCTTTCTCCCCCGTTACTGATAACCCTCCATGTGCTCTCTATTTCTGTGAATCTGTTCCTGTTCTAGTTGTTTGCTTAGTTCATTTTTGTTCTTGTTTTTTTTTCTTTTAAGGTTTGGTTGTTGATAGTTGTGAGTTTGTTGTCATTTTACTGTACATAGTTTTGATCTTTTTCTTTGATAAGTCCCTTTAACATTTGATATAATCATGGCTTGGTGATGATGAAATCCTTTAACTTGACCTTATCTGGGAAGCACTTTATCTGCCCTTCCATTTTAAATGATAGCTTTGCTGGATAGAGTAATCTTGGATGTAGGTCCTTGCCTTTCATGACTTTGAATACTTCTTTCCAGCTTCTTCTTGCCTTCAAGGTTTCTTTAGTAATGTTTAAAGCAGTGCCTGCTCAGAGTCAGGGAGATGGGCGTGACTAACCTGTGATGTGATATAGCCAGAAGGGCTTCCTGCAGGAGAGAGAGCGGCTTGGAGGCAGTTCCTCCATCACCGGGCCACACTTCTCTGGACTAACAATGGCAGCAGAGAAAGGCAGAAGAAATCAGACTACTGGTAGGTGTAACCCAGTGTAGGAGGAGTCAGAAATAGGGTTACAGAGGAAGATCTGAGCCAGGATTTAAACCCAGGCACGGCAGCCATATGTGGGCTCAACCATTTGGTTTGGGAGCAGAAAGGGAGCTCCCTCTCTGTCTTAGCCATGCTCTCTCTTAGCCATGCTAGAGCTCTGGACCATGTGGGAAGGAGAGTAGGAGAGCCATGAGAAGCTCTGTCTCTGTCTCTCTCTCTCTCTCTCTTGCTCTTCTTGACCATGCAGCTGGGGAAGGAGAAGCTTCTTGACCATGTAGCAGCAGTGCAGGGTCTTGGTCATATGGTTTGAAAGGATGCAGAAGGATTCACTGGTCCACCATAAGAATGCAGTTTAGGGTTAAGAGCAGGAGCCTAAGTAGCCAAGCACAGACTGCTGGAAGAAGCCAGAATACATAGGGGAATCTGCCAGCTAAGCTACAGACTTCTATTTCTCTTCCTTAGATACGGTACCACTGACTGGCCTGGTTTGGCAAGGGGAGGCAGGACTGTATGCATGTGTTTATGGGTGATTTAAAGGGACTTTTGGATTTAATGGTGATATTCTGCCATTATTCTGAACCTGTATAACTTTTGAATAAATAGTATTTTTCTTTTTTACCAAATTCTAGCATTGAGAGCCACAGTTCTTATTGGTGGTGAGCAAAAGAACCCAGAGCAATAGGACCCACAGGGGGATTTCAGTTGCGCCCAGATATTTGGCAATACCATGGAGGATTTTTGGTTGTCACAGTGGTCAAAGGGAACAAGATGGGTGTGCTACTGCACTCTATTGAGTAGAAGCCAAAAATAGTGCTAGACATCTTTCAGAGGTCAACTCCCATAACAAAGCATCATTGGACCCAAAATGCCAATAGAACTGAAGCTGAGAACCCCTGGCCTAAATTAGTTGAGTTGGCACACTTGCATTGCGTCCTCACTGAGCACCCTACACAGAGCAGGGTGTATGTTTTCCCATCCTTCAGCAACTTCTGAAGTAAGCAATCATAACACTCTGAACACAACATATTCCGTTAGTAAAGCAGCCCTGCTGTTAATTATTTTGTGACTTGTCAAGACATCAGTGAAATAAGAGCTTCTCTGCAGTTCATTAACTGACACAGCTGTGATTCCAGAGAATGTCTACAAATCTGCCTGCTTAATAAAATGTGACCCAATTCTTCTGTTAATTTAAGCAGGAAAAAAGTTCTTGATCCAGAGAACAGTCCACAGGGGACAGTGAACTTCTTCTTCTTGTAAAGGCAAACCAAGGAGTCTAAAGATAAATGGAGACTAGAAAGTTAGCAGGGAAGAGAAGTAAATAATAATTGTACCATGAAGTTATTGTTTACTTGAATCAACAATGATGAAAATATATAAACTTTTTTAATCCCACTGATCTAAGAACAGAAGGTGAGCTGCTTAAAACATTAAAAAAAAAAAAAAGAGTGCCATAATTGGCAGATGCCTACACCTTTTATATACTCTGAAGATTTATCCTAAAGAGAAGTTTAATGAGACTTCTGATTAATCAGTGCCCTAGATAATAGTAAAACTCATTCAGAGAGAGTGTACATATTTTCAGGTGCTGATGGTAAAAACAATCTATAAATGATATCATAATTTCATAGTGAATTATACCTAATAAAGTAGTACTGAGAAGACAGTTTCTATAGATTCTATATAACAGTCTCCATATTGAACCCAGTCAAATGGTTTCAGTTTGATTTTATGCACTAAACATTGTTGACTCTTCAAGTCTAGGAAGATGCTATTAAACCAATGACAGCTGGCCAGTATTTTCTAAAGATATACATATATCTATGGCCTTAAGAAGACTATCCGACGTCTCCCACCAACGCCCCCAACTTTTCCTTTGCTCATCCACCAGTGTGGCCACTTGTCTATATTTGTCTTTATATATAATGCCAGCTCCTGGAGTCACCTATTGCTCTCACTCCCAGCGCAGCATTCTCAGGGCTCTTTCTACTAAATGACCCTGCTTTTCTACATAATCCGATAGACCCACATACACATGCAGTGTAAATAGCCATTCTCTCCTCTGTGTCGATGTCACCTCTACACTTCTAGGCAAAAAATAATACAGAAGAATGGGAAATTCAGAACAGAATAACATTTCACAAACGGTAAAGACCCTTAAATACTATTTGAGAAACATCAATTGGAAACAATCCTGTTTGATATTACTGTGTAAAGATATTCCCTCCGGAAATCAGGTTTGTCCACCAAAAATATGTTTAGCAATTGCTTCAGACTTTATCCCTGAAAACCTGAACACAGAGTCACATCATTTAAAATACCCTTAAAAGTTAACTCCAACATTAACATTTAATCATAGAGAATATCTCCCAGGAAACTGTGTTATAGTAAGAGTAGGAAAGGATTGAGAAGAACATATTGGTATTTACAAAATTGTCATGGGGGTATAAAGTACAGCAGAGGAAATATAACCAATCATTTTATAACTATGTACGGTACGAGGTGGGTACTCAAAGTACCAAGGAACACTTTGTGAAGTATATGACTGTATAACCACTATACTGTATACCTAAAACTAGTTCAAAATAATATTGAATGTAAAATGTAATTGAAAAATTAAAAAAATAAAAGAAACACTTCATTGTTACACGATTCCCATTAAGAACTGAACTGTGCCCCGCCCCACCCCCAAATTCATATGATGAGGTCTTAACTCCCAGTACCTCATAATGTGACTATATTTGGAGACAGCATTTTTAAAGAGGTAATCATGGTTTAATGAGATAATGAGGGTAGGCCCAAATCTAATACTAGTCAGAAGATCTTCTTCCCATTAGAAGAAGAGATCAGGACACAGACATGCTAAAGGGATGGCACCAGAAGAAGACACCCATCTCCCAGACAAAAAGAGAGTCCTTAGGAGGAACCAACTCTTCCAACAACTTGACCTCAGGCTTGCAGCCTTGCACACTGACAGTAAATGCCTGGTGCTTAAGGCACTTGGTCTGTGGTACTTTCTTAAGAGAGCACTAGCAAAATAACACAGGCAGGCAGCCTAAACATTCTGATTTTGGAAAAATCGTAAAAAGGAAGAAAAGTTCCCACTTACACAATGAACTGTGACTGACTCTTTTGGGCCTGCCTGCCTCTGAAAGGACAAAAGGAGAGAAGCAGGCCCGCCATCAGCAGGGCTTCCCTCTCTCTCAGCACTGCATGCCACGTCACGGTGCTTGCAGGAAATTCAGTCTGACAAATCAGGTGGTTTTGTGTTCATACATATAAGAAAATATTTCATTTGGCTTGGAAACTTTTGTTTTTTTTTAAAGACTTTATTTATTTATTTTCAGAGAGAGGAGAAGGGAGGGGGAAAGAGCAGTGTATGGTTGTCTCTCACGTGGCCCCCACTGGGGACCTGGCCTGCAACCCAGGCATGTGCCCCGACTGGGAATCGAACCAGGACCCTCTGGTTCCCAGCCCGCGCTCAATCCACTGAGCTACACCAGCCAGGCTTGGAAACTTTTTTTTATTAGTAAACGTGTACATTCTAACAGACAGGGGTTTAGTGTGTCTTTTTTACCACTGAATCCTCAGTATCTAGAACTATTCTGGACATTGTCATGGCTTAACTAACAGCTGTTGAGTGTTGAATGAATCAAAGAATAGCTTCTACTGGTTACTGACAAGGTGCTGCTGCTGCTGCTTCCCCACAAATTAACCTTAGGGCAAAAGACAGAAAAATGAACAGAACCCATGTGAAAACTGTGAGAAAAAACTGAGGTGTGATTGTTAACACCTAGAGCGTGGCTGGCAGGGTACCAGAGGATAATTCTGGGAGGGACTCTGCTCTTGCTTCTCTTAAACGTTGTTTTGGAAGATTCATTGTCTTTCCCACATCACTTGCCAAACAGGAACCAGCAGTAATAACGTATCTCTATCAATGGTACCTGACCAAAAACCATAAAAACCAGCAATCAACAAAAAAGAGGAATAAAAAAGTGTCCAGAAACCAAGTAAAATACTACTAAGTAACATATGCAAAAAAGAAAAGAAAAATTATAAAATAATTTAAACTGAATAATACATATCAACATGTATAGGACACTTATAAAGCATGATTTAAGTGGGAATACATTTTAAGTGCATTCATAAAGTAAGATGAGGAATTGGGGAAAAATGAATCAACTGAAGCTGGAAAGTGGACATAGACAAAAAACAAACAAATAAATAAATAAATACACTAACAAAAATCAATACATGGAGAATAAACCCACTACCCAAAATCAGGGAAAACAAAAAAATTAAAAGCTTTAAGGAGATTAATGGATAAATAGGTTCTGGCAATTCGTTTTTGGAGAGAAAAGGAGGGAGAAGGAGAGGAGAGAGGGAAATGGGGGAAGAAGAAGGGAGAGAGAAAGAAGGGAGAGGCGATAGCAGAAAAAGTGAGAGAGAAATAACTATTGACACAAAAAGATATTAAAATGATAATTTAAAAATATTATGAGTACCCATATGACACTAAATTTCAAAACATAGGCAAAATATATATTTCAGGAAAATACCAAATGTCAAATTAGTATAAAAGGAAAGAGAAAATTTGAATAGTCAGTATTAAAGAAAATTAAAAGGCAAAATCTCTCCCTCCACAAAATTCCCTGCCTTTGCTGATTTTTAGGGGCATTTTTAGGTGATTTAGGTGCATTACATGCACCAAACTGTCAAGGAACAGGTGATTCTTACCTTTCCAAAAAAAAACAGAACAAGAGAAAGCTGACCTTCCCACAAGGCTAGAGTAGCCTTAAATCCAAAACTAGGTAAAGACAGTACGAAAAGAAAATTATAGGCCATTCAATTACCAATGTATGTGCAATTATCAAAATAAAATATTAACAAGTGAAAGGTATATTAAAATAAAATTTAATATGATCAAGTAGGATTTATCTCAGAATTGTGAGAAAATTTAGTACCAACTAAGCAATTAATACAATCTACCATATCAATATATAACAAAGAGGAATGTATAATTATTTCAAGAAATAAAAGAAGATAAACAATAAAATTTAAAACCTGTTTATGATTTAAAAAGTAATACACTCATATAAATCTATGAATGGAAGGAAACAGCTTAAACTTGGTTATAGTTATGAACCAAATATCTAAAGCAAACTTTATGTTCAAACACTACATTTAAGGGAAAAACTTTAGACACATTCATTTTACAATTAAGATAGGGATTCAAACAAAACTGCCATAAAAAAAGACAAAAATATAGGAGTACAAATGTTGGAAGGGAAAGAATTAAACTGTCCTTTAGATAACACAATGGTTTAAAATACCAAAAAAAAAAAAAAAAGATAGAATTAGATAAATTATTAAAACTAACAAGGGTTTAATCAAATACAAAATTGATGAAATAAAATACCATTCATAATAAGAAACTAAAACCTACAAAGTAGAAATTAAATTAAGGAACAGTACATATAAAAGCACGATAATAAAAATACTACAGTATGAAAAAACTAAATAAACGGAACATGCTAGGAGACTCAAAGACTCTCTGAAGTATGGAAGTTGATATACAAATGAGGCCATATCACAAAGCCTGTGATGAGTAATGTGGTAGCCTAAATTAAGGGAGAAAGGATAAATTATTTGTATTAATAAAGGATAAATTTTCCCTGGCTGGTGTAGCTCAGTGGATTGAGCGCGGGCTGGGAACCCAAGTGTCCCGGTTCGAGTCCCAGTCAGGGCACATGCCTGGGTTGTGGGCCAGGTCCCCAGTGAGGGCCATGTGAGAGGCAACCACACATTGCTGTTTCTCTCCCTCTCTTTCTCCCTCCCTTCCCCTCTCTCTGAAAATAAATAAATAAAATCTTAAAAAAAAAAAAAAGGATAAATTTTCTGTAGTAGATAGAAAAGTAAATACATAAAAATGCATTCCTACCTTTGAATACCACAAACGAAACAGTACTCCAGATGGTTAAAGGACCTTAATATAAAAATTAAAACTATGAAGTCAAAAAAGAAGCCTCTTGTACAAGGTTCCCCTTGTCATTGTTGACGTCCTGTGATGGGGCAGAAGCCCAGATGTTACAGCACAGTACAACAGGCCTAGGCAATTGGGCAGGGTGACAGTGGAATCCTAAGTCAGAAACAGACCAGGACACATGATACATAATGGGAACTAATTTCTCCAAGCTAGTTAAAAATAAGCTCCTGCTATCATAATTTTTAATATGCATATAAAATTTGATAAAAACATCACACATTTTTTATTTTGCATGTAAGCATAACCTGCTTGAAATGCATTGCTAACAGAGAATTTTCCAACACTCATGCACAGCAAAATCAAATACCTTCAGGCTTACATTATTATCAGTGAAGTTTCATTTGTGATAAGAGGTTATAATCTCACTGAAAATAATTTAATTTTAGCCACTAAACTCCTTCAGTAGAAAAGAGTAGTGGCCTGAAATTCAGGAGTTGCCGTTCCAGGCCCTGCTCTGGCTCCGAGCAGTATGATGACCCTGGCAAACCACTCTGGGCTTCAATTCCGCATCCAAAGTTAAGCAAAACACTGATCATCATTATCATATATAATGCATATGTAATATATAGAATAATGATACATATATCCCTTTGAGAATCTCATGAATACTAGGGACCTCCTTCTCTCTTAAAAAAAGTTCAGAGATTATACAAACAAAATTGAGAATCAAATGTCAGAGGATTCATTCAGATTAAATATTTCTAAATGAGCAAATACCTACAATTCCTTTCAGCCTCAAAAGAAAAATAAGGAATGTGCCAAGACGGATTATTAGGTTTCTGGTTTTGTGTATTAGAGTGCATAAAATGACCATTTACTGACAACGCAAATAGAAATGTGTTGGTAGGAGTAAGAAAGAAGAAGGAAGAAGATTATGAATTTCGCACTTGTTAATTTGGACATAATGAATCACACATGTCGCTCACAGTGTTCACACAGAAATTTCAAATAGGAGATGGGTAGGCATGTCATACAAAGGAGAGGTCTACGATATGGACCTAAAATTGGGAGCCATTAGCATGTAAGTAAGTGATCAGTGCATCATGGCGATGAGATCTCTGAGTAACATGGGAAAGGTGAGAGGAGAAATAGAACAAAACAACTCTAATATTTAAATGTTAGGTAGAGAACGACAAACCCACAAAGGAAATAAAGGAAGAGCCAAATGGATAAGCATACTATAGTTTCATAAAATTAAGAACCGTAAAAGTGTCTTTATGAATTATTGAACAGAAAAATTTCCTCTTCTGTCCTGACACTGGTCCATGCTTTTACTCAAGGCTGGGATAGAGAATCACACATTAGGTTTTTGTCCTCTAGTTAGGCACAAGCTGAACAGCCATATGCACACAAGCCAAGAAAATGTGTTTCCAGACTATTAGAACAGTCAACAATGGCAAATGCTGATAAGAAGTGGAAATAAATGAGGGAGGAAAGATAGCCACTGGCTTTAATGCATAGATGGGAAACACTAGAGACCTTTGAAGCAACTCTTTTAATGATTGCTGAGGACCAAAAGCCACATTGGAGCATGCTGTGCTGTAAACATAAAGTGGAAACAGGAAAATATTGACATCAAAATACAGACTAAAAAAGGAGGAACTCTTACGCTCTGCAACAGCATCGACGGATCTGGAGATTATTATGCTAAATGAAACAAGCCAGTCGGGAAAACACAAGTACCATGTGATTCTGTGTGTGTGTCTTTTTTCTTTTTAATTGTAATGTTCTTCTATTACCATTTAGCCCCCTATGTTCCCTGCCCCCCTTCAGTTGCCACACTGTTGTCCATGTCCATGAGTCTTTTTTCCTTTTTGCTCAGTCCCTCCTCCCCTATCCAAGTGATTTCAATTATATGTGAATCTGATAAACAAAGTAAACTGATGGCCAAAATAGGACCAGAGGCATGGATACACGGAACAGACTGACAGAAATCAGAGGAAAGGGGTGTGGGAAGGACTGGAAGAGATTAGTCAAAAAACATATATGCACATATGCATAGCCCATGGACACAGAAAACAATGAGTTGAAGGCTGCCAGCCAAGGGTGGGGGCGGGGAGGGGGTGGTCACAGCTGAGTGGAGGGGGACAAAAGGAGGAAAATGAAAGACATCTATAATAGTGTCAATAATAAAAAAAGAAACATAAAAAATATATAGACCCTTCTTTCAATAAGTTCAGTCACATAAAGAGGTAATTGGATAGGAATGCCTTTCAGAAATTCAGCTATGCAAGGGGGTAATTCGATAAAGAAAAGGAATAACTTTGAGGGCATCTTATTGTTATTCTAATGGAAAAGACTGGCAAGTTTAACAGCTAATGGGAAGGATACAGTTGAGAGAGAGGTTGAATGCCAAAAAACAATAATAATAAGCATTAATACAATATTCCTAATAAGATGGGAATGATAGGGCCCAGATCAGAGAGCAGAAGAACCACCCTAGGACAGAAACAGACCCTCTGTTGTTGCAGCCTAAGGGAAGGCAGATGAGGGGGACCCAGTTGTGCCTAGACTTGTAGATTGGCAGCAGGAAGATGAATGAATGTAGCAGCTTCCACTTTTTTCTATAAAGAAAGAAGCAAAGACATTTGCTGAGACTAAAATAAGAAATATGTGAGGTAACCGGAGGCTTAAAAAAAGGTTATTATAAGACAATTGTGACGATTAGAAGAACTTAATACAAAAGCACAGGAGAATTCCCAGGCAGTGGTAAATGTCTGTTTAAGGCTGGTGTCCATGGATTTTCAATAGAAATGGTCTGTTCTATTGTATGATTTTCTCCAGAAGTTCTAGGCTGTTTGGTTATAGCAGAGAAAAGTTGTTAATTGGGTCCACTAGAGACACAAAAGGGATTGAAAAGAATAAGAGGAATAGAAGGAGAGTATAAAGAGACTAAATGATAATGGAAAAATACCATAAAGATTAGAAGTGTAGAAGTGTTTGGGTCTTTATAAATAAATAATTCTGCTAAAAAAAAAAATGTTCAGAATATTTCCAGGAGAGTGATTCCAATTATAAACCTGTAACCTAAACAAGAAAATCAGGGCAATGAACAAAAGAAGGCCGAGGAATTGAGAGAAGGCAGGAATAACAGTGATCACACAGGCTGGTAGGAGGGTATGCTATGATCCATGAGATTTTGAATTAACAGTTGAAGGTAGAGAAACTATGTGAATATGTCATATGGCTTATCTTTATTGTCCTGAGTTAATGACCGGAAAAAATATTGGGAGGCAACATTTGCCCCATCCCCAAACTTCCTGTTTCACCTGGTGGTCTAGCTATTTAACATGTTTATTGATCGTCCTCTTTCTTTAAGGGCATGTTTTGAAGAGAGAAGTACAAAGTCTCTTAGATAGGGCTAATGGCCCTCCTCCCCTTCATTAGTCCTTCTCCTCATCCTCCACATTCCTGTGAGTCTTTCTAGGTCTGAGCAGCACTTAAACTCCACCTCTCTGTCTCTCTTGTAAGTACTCAAACAGCCCACAGCCCTGATGATTACTTCTTCACAATGTCCACCTCCTCTTTCCAGTCTCATTATCATCAGCTCAGGTCTCGCAGGGGCCATCACATGCCTAGACTCTTAGGATCACCTCCCAAAGGCCTTTCTCGCTATAATCTACCCCTTCTGTCTTCCTTTGATTCCATGTCTTTAACATTTGCAATTGTCTTCAGAATGGATATCTCATTCATTCCGTCTCCCTACCTATCTTGTAAGCTCCCTGAAGTTAAATATCATGTATATACATTTTGATATCCCTCTTTAAAAAGTCTCGCCTATAATAATTACTCAATAGACATCTATGAATTTGACACAGTTGGTTGGCTCTCACAGTGCTGTGTATAACACCAGACTTGTAAAAAAGAACTTACTTTAAAAAAAACAAATTATTTAGTTTAAGTCTTGCAAATAGTACGCTGATCTCCTGTACTTAATTTTTATCAGGGTAGCTTTTGAAAGATATACTCCTAGGTGACTAGTAATCTATGCCAGACTTCAGCCGTTTCTCTAAGATAGCCTTTGGGATTCTCCTAACACAGCTGGATTCATGATTTCAGGCTTTTTGCAGACTTATGTTCCCACTAAATGAGTGTACTGACTCCACAGAGTGATCTGTAATTTTATTTGAACATCTGTAGTCTCTAGGGTAGTAAAGGACGGACCACCCTAGGCAAAATTATGAAGTACATGGAATTTATTTTTCACAAAGCTGTGCTTTTCCTTCATGTTTCTCTCAGATATCATTCCCTCTAAATCTAATTCAGTTATAAAATGCCTTTATGTTCTTTCTTTTTTCTATTATCAAAACATACTCTTTAAGGCACTGTTTTATCTCTCTATATCTGTGCCTGAAATCCAGCATATAGAAATACATAATTTACTAGCTACTAATTTTTAATAATTATATTTTAATCATAAAACAAATATAGTCTGTGATGAAAAGATTTGCAAGAAATAAATGTTATTTAAAATCCTACAATCTAGAAATAACTAAGTGCATTTCCTTCCAGCCTTTTTAATGTATAAACATTGATGTGCATATTTTTAATTATAATTAACAGCATTCTAGGCATACAGATCTGTTCTGTTTTTTCATTTAATATTTCAGCAAAACCATAATTTTTCTCAGAACTCTCTTGTTGATAACTAGAAAGGTTCTTATACATGAATCTGACAGAAGTAGAAGCCCAGATACAAGGAGCAGACTGACAGCTGTCGGAGTGGAGGGGGTGGTGAGACTGGGTGAGAGAAGGTGAAGGAATTAGCCAAAGAACAGGTACTGGGATCCTAGGACAAAGATAACCATACTGGGATTGCCTGAGGGAGGGGAGGGACGGGCTGGGTGGAGGTGGGCAAAGTGAGAAAAATTGGGGAAACTGTAATAGCATAAACAATAAAATACAATAAAAAACATTAATCTGAAAGCTGCTTTAAAAGGAATATTCTGAAGCACAGTCCCCCAGAGATTCTAATTCAGTTGGGAACAAATAATTGATACTACTACAAGTTCTTTAGACCAGAAAATTTTGTTGATTTCTTGACCCATCGTGGAACAAGCAACTGATTGCATTACTACTCTTTTATCATCATCCTTAACTAGTTCTGCTCTGTTCATAGCGCCACACTGAGAATCCGCAAGCCTGAATTAATTCCATTATCTACCCACCCTACTCCTCATCCACACCAGGGACTGTCTGCCAGTCATGCAATTCATTGCCACTATAAATGTATAATTTTCTTCAATCATCTCTAAAATCACTAATGAGCTCCTAATTGGTCAATCTAATTGATGTTTTCAGTCTAAATCTATGGTCAACCCTTTGCAGCATTACATTGACATGCTTAAAACTCACTTCTCTATGCTTAAAATTTGTTTTTCCTATACATTGCACAACCACTTCTCTCTTCTGATATTTGCAATGTGCAATTGGCCTTTCTCAAAACCATCCCCCAGCTCCTCTGTATCTACTCATTCAACAACTTCAACACAGTCCCCTCCCTCTCCAAACTCACCGATTATTCATTTGATCTCTAGTACTTACATTTGAGACACCTCCACCTGCAAGTTACACAGATACCTCAAAGGTAACAGGTTTAACACTGACCTTATCACCTTCTCCTTTCAGACAGAAGCAGGGCCCGACCCCTCCAGTATACCCAATCTCACCAACTCTGGAGTCACCCTCTTACCACTTCCTCCCTATCCTTTACACCCAATAGGTTACAGAGTTTGAGCTAAGACACAAAATCAGGTCATCAAAGCAGACTCCCGTGAGAAAGAGATCAGACTATCAAGTTTCATCAATAATTTAGAGACTAGAGGCATGGATAAAACAAAGAGTGGTCTGGGACATCCCGTATGGCTCTCCAGTTCCTTCTTTTCCGAATAAGATGTTCACTCCCTGGCCTAGAATGATTGATGAAGAATCTAAAGAAGGTTTTATGGGGCTCCTCACATGGACAAAAACATGTCCGTTCTAAAGCTCCTAATTTTATCTACTCAGAGAAAGGAATAACTTATAAGGTATCCTCCAGGGAGGAAAGCCTTTCGTACTTATTTACCATAAGTCATCCTTTAGCCAGGGTTATCTGGTAAAAGCCTCTACTAGATAAGGTCTCCTCTTCCAGGAAATAGCATTCGTCGATTTACGTAGAGAGCCAGTTGACAAGGAGATTAGACCAGGCTGCCGCCCCTCTTTTCTTTCTCCCAAGGTTTCCTCCTGGCGAAAGGAATAAATGAATCATGGTTGTCAGACAGTTAAACTCCTTTTGCCCAAAGTTGGATTGATTGTACCACCTACACAGCACTAGAATTCATCTCTTTCTCCCTGTCTCTACTAGAATGCGGTGGCTCATGGCTGCCCGAACCTTTCCAGTAACCCCCAACTAACCCAGTAACTGCAGTTTCCCCAACTCCACGTGTCACCTGTTGCCACAGTTGCTTCCTGAATAAACGTATTTGATTATATCCCGTTCTGTCTTAAAATCCTTTGCCTGATATAAAATGCACTGCATCAGCTTTCCCTTGACTACATTTCCAGGTTTCCCTGCAACACACTCTGTTATCTAGCCAAATCAAACTAGTCTCTCTCAAGCCATGCCTGGTGACACTCTCAAGCACTCCTGTGAGATGCCCACCATTCTGTTACTAATCCGCAAAGTCTCCCTTTCCCTAACATCTTCCCTGAACTCTCTCTCCATTTAGTTCAGGCAATAAACAACTCCTCTGCATTCCCATGGTCATTTACAATTAAAATAATTAACTTTAGAAAACCTTGACTTTGAACAAGTTGCTGTGCCAAGTGGTTTATATGGATCACATGATTTAATCCTCAGAGTGCCTTCTGAAATACACACTATCATTCTATTAATTTTGCAAAAAAAGGAAGCAAAGGTTTGGAGACAATAAATGAGTTGCCTAAAATCACAGTTATGAACTAAAACGGTTAAGCTACGAAGGTAGCCCTGGATTACTCCAGAGCCCTCCTCCTGAGCCCCATCAAAATCTGTCTCTATTCACCCATCACACAGCCTCCCTAATGACAATCAATAAACATTTGTTAAGTGACAATCTGGTGCCAGAGACAGTGTGAGGCTTCACTGAATAAGGCATGGAGAGTAAATAAAATTTAAAAAAATCACCTTCTCTAACTGAAAAAAAAAAATGAGTTTCAATTTCATTTTAGAAATCTACTTAGTCCATAACAGCCTTCACTACTTCAATCAAGAAATAGTAACCGAGCATCAGACTCAGAGCAAGACTTCACAGGAAAGACTGAGCAGAGCTATTACAAAATTGTCACCTTACCTTGATTGGCCAAAACATTTGCATCAGGTTTAACAGAAAATTTCTCTGGGGAGTTGAACTCACTAATAATTGCTCTCCTTCATGAGTTTTTATGGGAATATTTATTATAATATACAACCATTATTACTGTAGCCTGTAATCTTCCTACACCTGCCTTACATCTCAAACTTAAATTCACATTTAATGCCAGGCAGAAGTCATTCATCTGGCAAATAGCTGGGGCAAAACCTCAGCTTGTATCTTACCTGATCCAGAAAGATGAGACAGCTCCTTCCTTAAGCAGATTTTCCTTCATATTTTACCTCAAAATAATTTGTGTTGTTACTACTGGTTCAATTTACACCATAGAGTTCAACTGAGGGGCTAAAAACCCCTGACAAGTGTCATCCCATTTAAGCTCAGATCATTCTTCAGGTGAGAGATGAGAGAATAATCTCAAAGTACATAAGTGATTTTCATGGAGTCAGTAACCAGAAAGTGACAGAAGCAAAAGGTTTCCCCAGATCCTCCGATTTTCTCTAACCTTTGCCAGAATCCATTTACCCGAAATCATCATTACAATGGTAGTCTAACAACTTAGCAGACATTCATTTATCGGAGACTCTACCATTCAGAACTACACACTTCCACAGTACAAACACTCCTCAGGTATTGTTTGTTATCCACGTTGTGATCCTACTTCCTGTACTTTTTCCTCAAAGACAATTTGCACTGAAATGATGAGATCAAAATTACTAGTCTCATTTCCATTTTACGTACTTGAGTATATAAAAGAATGGTTATGCAATAATGTCTTCGCAAAACTGCAATGCATATGAATATTATCTTTACAGGTATTTTAGTTAAAAAATTATCTTTCAGGTGTTCTTTTCAAATTCAAATGAGACACCGGATGTGGAATTTACAGTGAAGGGGCCTGCTATACAGTGGCATGAAGAGGCTAGATAGTTGAAAACTAAATTTTCTGATTCCATTGCAGCAGGTTTCTGGATCTGGTCCATGTTCCAATACTCCTCCTCCTCCAGACTTTCATTCATTGCTCAGGGGAGGGTGGGCACAGGGTGTCATGGTGTTGCGGGGGAAGTGGCCTATAGCTGTGCTGGCAGATTCTTTACTCTGAGTTCCCTGACTGTGGTAAAGGCAGTTCTCCAGTGTGATTTGAAGCCTTATGAACTCAGTCTAGTGTCCATTTCTTTAACTGTTCCTGTGATTCCATAAAATATCTATATCCTTAACAAAGTGCATTTGGTTTTATGTAGCTCAGAAATATAAATTGAATTAGAGAATATGGATCCTTCCTGCAATAACAAAACAAAATATAGTACTAGTTTAATGTGGTAAGGATGCAGTCAGGTGATTGGCCACAGGATAATGATGCTGCAGATGGAAAAACTGGCAACATCTATTATATGATGGTGACCATTTGCTCACATTATGATCTGTTGTAGTTTAGAGGGTAGGCACATGCCAACTGAAGCTATAGCATGAGAGAAAATGCCAGGAATTTCAGTATATTAATGCGTAGTATTTCCTTCCTGCTTCTTCAGCAGAGTCTAGTAACAGAGAAAGACCCACCTAGCAAATCCACCAAAACAGGTAGAAGAGAACACAGCTCTTCTCCAGGAGGCTCTCTTTAATCCCTTCGCCTGAAGCCTGTAAGAGAAGGGGAAGGAGAAATTTGGAAATTTAGGGAGCTGACTAATCCAGCTATTTCGAGACCACAGTCCCAAGCAGTTAAATGTTGTGGCTACATAGTAGCAAGTAATCAACCAAGGTGTTACTATGCTGCTTCAAAAGAGCAGAGTCTCTCACTGGTCAAAGACTGAACAGCAGGAGCAGCCAAAACAATAACCGTCTTTGACTGAAATGCTCAAATACACAAAAATATCCATGACTTCACAGCACACATGAGAAAGAGAGAGAGGAGAGAGGGAGAGAGATTGGAAAAAGAAGCAGCAACAAAAGAGGAAAACAAGGATGAACACTACACAACAGGAAAAAAGAAAAGGAACCATCGGAACACCAAAGCAATATGCACAATTCACTGAATATCATTGGAAGTTACTAGAGAACCAACTCCTTTACTGTGAAAAATGGCGAGAAATAAGAAAGAATTATGCATTTTCCCTGTCTTCCCTCTATGAACTATATTTTAAGTATTTTTTTCAGGGAAAGCTCATTATAAAATTCCACCTGGAAATGTGGAAGAAATGACAAAATTAGAGAAATCGAAGTTTTACTGTCCTTACTGTGGTATTTGCATCAGGCCATGGTCATCAGTGACGAAACTGAAAGATCAATGTTGATGAGAATTAGACGGGCACCAGGGGTCAGGCTGACATCGCTCCCACCCGCAGAGTAACTACCACTAGAAATGGGACAACCGATACCTGTGAGACAAGTCACAGAGACAAGTACAGTATGCTATCACTTACATGTGGAATCTAAAAAAGTTAAACCCATAAAAAACAGACAGTAAAAGGGCGGTTACCAGTGGAATGGTCGGGGGGGGGGCAGGGATAATTGTAACAGTATTTAAGGGTACAAGCTTGTAACAAGTGGTTATAAGGCACAGAAATCTAATTCATGGTATGATGAATATAGACAATAATATTTTACTATTACTATGTAATGTGATAAGTATCACTACCTCAGCAATCATATAACAATACATAAATATATCAAAGCGATATGCAGTACACCTTAAATTAAAAAAAGAGAGAACTCAATTACATGCATGAAAATGTTTACCCTCACCTGCAAAGAGACATTCTAGATGCAGACTTCACCAACCAAAACAGGTCAAAATATCAAAGGATTATCTCCACACGGCTGCCAGCATTTGCCTTATATATCTTTCCTCAGATACCTCAAATACCTCTCAGCAATTAGAAAACGTATATTCAAAATGTGTAGCATAGTTTCAATAGGAGCTGATTGAGTTGATATCTAACACAGTATTCCCAAAACAGTGAAGATACGTACGTACTCAAATAGAAAAATCTAGCCTGAGATTTTTGGCCAAATGCCCAAACTTTGAGCAATGTTTCAGCCCACCTGGCCCTTTGACAATTTGTTCTCTTGCACAAAACTGCCAACAATGAAAGCTACACGCCTTCATCAGAAATATATAGAGTATGATTAAGAGGTGATTTGCCTAAATACAACCCATAGTTTGAGACAATAACCACTGAATACCAGTATTCCTGTTAATTATGTCAAAATTGACGACTACCCAGCACTAGACCTAGAAGAGTGCATTTTTTCCCTAAGCAGTGAAGATCCAACTAGAACAAACTTATTTTCATAATAAATTACAACTGACTTTACATTTGGTAGATCAACAACTTTTTGAAATTTTTACTAGTGATAATGATCATGGAAACCGATAATGCTACCAGAGCAATTTTGAATAGATATAGCTACCGAATTCCTCAAAAAGAAAAAGAGAAATGTGGTACACAGAATTACCATGTACAGAAATTCAATTAGTTATGTATTTTGAGTCCTTTAAGTTAGTAAATAGCAATAGCTAACACCTATCAAGTATTTAATTTGTGTTTGATATTCTTCTAAGTGTTTTATATGTATATATGTATGTACTACTTCATTTAATCCTCATAACAAATCTCTGAGGTGAGTGCTGTATTTTTCCTCACTCTCCCTGCAGGATAGATATTGGGTTATTTTTCCAATATCTCAAAGCTGAAGCAAGAATTTGACAAGGAATCTGACTAAGAAATATTAAACTATTCATAGTGTTGAGAGGTTTTGCTTCTTAAGCATGAGGCCCAATAGATTCTGGTATTATCACTCCTTCAGTATAGCACTGCTTTTCCTAGTCTGCTTGTACCAAAAATCAGACATGTTTAATCATACAAAATGATGAGAAAGAGCAATATCTATCAATTGCATTTTGCTCAAGGTTTTTTTGTGTTATAACTTCTGAAAGTAGCACAAGCGAATGGTTAAATCACTTACTATTCTAGCACCTGAAGTTGGCACTATATATTTCTTTATTACATTATTTTATTGTCTTTAACATATTTTTCCTATATAAGTAGAGTTTTATTAATTTTTTATTGTTGCTCCATTACAACTGTCTGCATATGAATTTTTGTACAATATGTTAGAAATAGCATTCAAAGTTTAACTAGTGAATAAATAAACTAATGAGCATACTGCTGGTTATCATGAAACTATGTGCTCTTATTGCCAGCAAACCTTGACACAGGTTGATGAATATAAGTAAACTTGATGTGGTATTATTGACCATGAAACAGTAATATCTGTTAGGTTTATTTTTTTTTAAGATTTTATTTACTTATTTTCAGAGAGAGGAGAAGGGAGGGAGAAAGAGCAATGTATGGTTGCCTCTCACAGGGCCCTCATTGGGGACCTGGCCTGCAACCCAGGCATGTGCCCCAACTGGGAATCGAACCGAGACCCTCTGGTTCCCAGCCCGCGCTCAATCCACTGAGCTACACCAGCCGGGGCCTCTGTTAGGTTTATTTTAAGGTACTTTTCAAAAAGTAAGAGTAGAGATAGCAATATAATGTTAACAACCCTCGCCTTTACACATACCCGTTAGGACAGCCAGATGCTTCCTGAGCTTATGGAACACGGCAACAAGACCTGGCCATGTCGAGGGGCGGCAGCCACCCCACACTCTACGGTACTTTGAAAAGCAAGCACTGGACAACATGGGTGCAGGTGGACTGCAGCACTAGGCATTTGCCCAGAATCTTCCATATACTAAAAAGACAAGTCAGCTAATTCTGGATCTCTTGTACCTTCAATCCCATCAACCATTTAATTATAAATAAATGAATGTATGCGCTTGTATGTACGGATCCACACCTATGTTTAATCTGTCCATATTTTAGCTAATATTTCATTTATTTTCACTTTTACAGGTGCCTGTGTAACAACTTCTCATGCCATTATTATGCTTTTACTAATACACAGAATAACTTCTCCATAACATAATTCACTATGACATAAAGTCTACTGTGATCACATTAAAGAAAAGGTCTCTGTCATTCATATTTATATGTCTTGCCCCAAGTTGCAGCCTGGTAATTACTCAATAAGTACAATTTAAATTGAAGTGAAACTAAATCTCAATTCAATAACTACCTTAATGAAACCTCTAACATCTCTTGTTCAGTCCTTAGTTTTCACTTTCATTCAAAAAACAAATACTTACTGCCCTGGCTGGTGTAGCTCAGTGGATTGAGCATGGGCTGGGAACCAAAGGGTCCCGGTTCGATTCCCAGTCAGGGCACATGCCTGGGTTGCCGGCCAGGCCCCCAGTGGGGGCCATGTGAGGAGCAACCATACATTGCTGTTTCTCTCCCTCTCTGTCTCCCTCTCTTCTCCTCTCTCTAATAATAAATAAATAAAAATCTTAAAAAAAAATCCAAGTACTTACTGAGTTCTTAATATGCTACCAGCCACTACACTAGCGGCAAAGAACACAAAAGTAAGATCTGGTGCCAACTCTCAAGGAGAATAATCTGAGGAGAAACATTGACATGAAAGTAGATAATTATATTATCTAGCAATTCTACTTGGTATATATGCCCAAAGGAAATGAAAACAGGATCAGAAATACATAGTTGTACTGTTATATTCATTGCAGCATTATAGAAAATGACCAAAATAAGGAAACTGCTAAGCACCCGTCAAGGAATGAATGGATAAAGAAAATGTGATATGCACACAATAGAATATTAGTTAGCCATGAGAAAAAAGGAAATCTTGCCATTTGTGATAGCATGGACGGACTTCAGTGTATTATAAGTGAAATAAGTCTAACAGAGAAGGACAAACACTGTGTGATATCACTTACATGTAATCTAGAAAAAGCTGAGCTCATAGACAGAGTGAGAATGGTGGTTACCAAGGGGCGGGAAGTGGTCCGGGGGGGCAGAGGGGGCTGGCCAAAGGGTACAGCCTGCAGTTGAAAGATGAGTGATTTCTGGGGACCTCATGCACAGCATTAGGATTACAATGAATAATACTGTACTATATATTTGAAAGTTGCTATGAGAGTGAATCTGAAATGTCCTCACCACAAGAAAGAAATGGTAATTACTTGACGTGGTAGAAGTGTCAGCTAACACTACAGTGGTCATCATACCACAGATAAATTATCATATATTACATAAACTTATACAATGTTATATGTCAATTATATCTCAATAAAGCTGGAAAGGGTAAGATGCATCAAGAAAGAGAAACAGAGACAATTTCAAGTTGTAAGAAATGCAAGGAGGCCCTGTGTTCAGTATACTATCAAAAAAGAGGAGTGCAGCAGCTAAAGGTAGACAGATACTATAGCAAGGGGCCACCTAGTATTACATGGCTAAGCTACATGCTTAAAAAACAAAGGGTTAGTAAAGCTCATCATAAAATACTTCATATACACTTTGCTTTTCAAAGTGCAAAATACAGTTCACTTCGCAGGGTAATTACATTTCACGAAATGCTCACTTGTGGAAACAAATGATGATAAGTGCACAGATAACAGGCACAGAGCATGTACATCCAAGTCGCCTGCTGGAAGTTCACCATTACCCTTGGAGCTTACGTATTTAACTTCCGGTTGGAGTGACTTTGAAATCCTGTGAATAAAATCGCTCTCTTCTTTAGGTGAGTCCTTGCAAAACCTCAGGCGGTGTAGCCCCACCACTGAAAGAAGGAACTCATTAGAGATGCCACCAGCATGTCCTGTAGCATTCCGGCTGCTAACTGCTAAATGTTCACTCAGATGCCCTCAAGTTAATTTATATGAGGCTTTTAAAGTATGTGTAATTAAATATAGATTAAAGAGTAATCCAAAATGCTAATTTTCCAGTATTTCAAGTTTATACATATATATTGCATTATAAATATAAATATATATTTTCCCACAATACTTGAAGGCTTCAGAACTATTAAAGCCAAGCCCAATGCTCAACAGGTACATGATGTGTTTTTGAACCTAACTATGCCAAGGATATAATTTAATCTCATTAATGAATATTTAGGACTGATAAACAGTATATAATTAAGAAAACTGATTTCATTTCAACTAAAATACCCCCTTTATTTTGCCACCTTCTAAAAACATGTGTTTCATTACACAAAGTAAAATTAATTTTCTGCATAAGAAGAGCATACAACTACCTTAACACTTTAAATTTCAGTGGAATGTTGCAAAAAGTAAACAAACTTGTACATAAAACACATCACAAATTTAGGTACTTAGTAAATGTTCTTTTTACTACACATTCTGTACTTTAAAAACAGTCAAATATTTCCTAAGCTTGCAGGAAAAATATTCAACACTAATATTTATAATATTGTCTGTGGCAAAGGACGTGTATTATACTTTATTATATAAGAAGACAATAAAGAAGTTGATGGCATGAGGAAATGTCATTAAATGTGTCAACTTATTAAATGTATCGAGTATAAAACAAAACAAAGACAGCAGACAAACCATCGACATAGTATAAACCATAACTTTTAAAAAATGTTTATCATCTATGTATGCATATACAAAAGACTGGAGGAAATGAACCACGATTTTATTAGGAATTCCTGGTGATCGTTTTTAAAATTTTACTTTTCTTGTATAAAATTCCTAAAACTGCCTACGTTGTTTTCATACTCACATACACACAAAGTGTGAGTTCTAGCATTCTAAGCTATAAAAGAGAGAACTTTGCCAAATAAGGCTTGTAATACCATTCAGTCTTTCAGCTTCCTCATCTGCACAAGGACGGACCAGCAAGAAGCTGCAGAAATGGCGGGAGGAAAGCGCAACACCCAACACTACAACAAAGATCAAGTTCAGAGACAGCATATGCCAGACATAAAAGTTTAATGCCCTCAAACAGGAAGCAATGTCATAGCACAGCCAACAAAGTTTTTGTACTCCAAGGTGTCATTTTTGTTTGCTTTATTATTTACATGAAACAAGAGTCTTGGTGTTTTATAAAGTTGTCTTTTCTTTTTTCTTATTCTCCTCTGATCCAAAGGGCATTCAGCCATGTGGTTGCAGGAGAAATTTTTACGTTATGATTCTAAAAATAACTAATAAGTTTTCAGGAGGAAAAGAACCAATTTAAAAAGTGATTAACAAAGTTGTTTTCCATAAAACAATGTTTGGTGATAAAAGTAGACGTGTTTTTAAGCTGGAAAATCGTGTATAATTTTAAAGGTATTCATCTAAATAGGCTGTTTCTTAGGAACATTGTATTTTTTTAAGATGTTTCTTAGAGAGATTTTAATTCCACAGCCCTGTTAACACAGGACTGAATAGCTGTTTGAACATTTCCAACTTGACCAGATTTCTTCAACCCAACTGAATAAGTTAAACCAGAATTTGAAAGAGAGGATATAAAAATATAGTAAGACAAATTAGATTTCACAACCTAGTTCAGTAATAGCATGAATTTTTAATTAATTTCATGTATCACAACAAAAAGGATACACCCAACTTAAAGAATATCAAGAGAAATCCTAAGGCAAAGTGTACTTTTGCCCAGCATATTACTCAGCCAATGAAACTCAAAGTACTGGTAAGAGAAGACCAACTGGTCAGGACCGTGCATCTGTAAGCTTACTGATTGTGAGACAAAACAGATACATGCAATGCTAGTTTTAAGTATAGGCGGCCCATGTACCACATTCCAAGCAGATAACTATGTATTGTCTATGTAATACAGTGGCAATGTTTTGTCTCCCAGATATTGTGAAAAACAGCCATAAATACACGTAATAGACACACTCTAAAAAAAGCCCAATAGATCACTATTTTTCTTCAAGAAAGGGCCATCCATCTTAAGTATTAGAAGAGTAATATAAAGTGCAATAGTACGAGTATATATATATGTTGCAGAGTCTAAAAGACTTGATAAAATAATGAGTTAAGACTCAGAATAGCCCTGACTGGTGTGCCTTAGGGGGCTGGGCATCGTGCAGCAAACAGAAGGCTTGCTGGTTCAATTCCTGGTCCGGGCACATGCCTGGTTAGGGGTTTGCCATAGGCAATGGATGGAAGTTTCTCTCACACATTGATGTTTCTCTCCTTCTATTTCTTCCTCCCTTTCCCTCTCTCTAAAAAATAAATAAATCTTTATAAAAAAGACTCAGAACGAATGTGTCCATGTAGCCAAATGAAGCTGGTATTAAATGTTTAATAGCCTGTATACAACCTTTGGCGTTAGAACCCAACGACTTGGATACAAGCACTTAAGGAGATGTAAATCTAGCTCAGTGCTTGTCAGAAAATACTGCCAAAGTTTCAGGTCCTGGTGGAGAGTATTAAAACATTTCTTGGCCTTGAATCAGAAAAGAATTCTGCTGGAGTTAATCCAAAAAAACTAACTGGAATATGATTGGCAAACTAGGTGTCTTGAACTTGGCCTAAAAAATCACAGTTCCAGGAAAGAAGGTGGTTATTAAATTGCTTGTTTCACACCTCAGAAAGTTTATTATGCTGTCATTTAATTGCAAAATAATTTTCCAATTAACTTTACAATTAAATCAACTATACTTACTATAAAAATTAAAATTTAACATCGATAAGAATAATAAAACCTGTACTCTCTTCATTATAATTCTTAACAGTTAACCTTTGTTAAGCTTTTATTACAAGTCAAACATTGTTTGGAGTATTTTACATGTATTCTCAAATACTTTTAAATTGGTACTATAGTATATTAGACAGATGAGGAAGCTGAGACATACAACAAATAAATAATTTAATCAATATCACGCATTTGGCAAATAGCAAGTGTATAAACTACAATTCCATAAACTTTAGAGAAGGTTCTAATTAAGTTCACATATAGCCTGAATGTAAAGAGGTGTTAAAATGACAATGCATGTTATACACTAAGTCAATGTATTGTAAGTACTGTGTCAACAGGGAAGTTCATCCAATAATTTTGTTTTTCATGAATAACACTGACATTCACTTTAAATAGAGACCACTAAACAGGATAACTACATGCTCTACACTTGCTCCAGAAGTGAAATATTCTGAATTCCAAATATCTCTCAAATTATCTTATTAGTTGAACTGACTGAGTTTCCAACCTCAGTACACTACCTTAAAACATTTTTTTCATAGAGATAACCTGTTATTACCTCTTTATAACCAAACTAATGAACATTTTTAAATATAAACAGCTATTTTAAAGATTTTATTTATTTATTTTCAGAGAGAGGAGAAGGGAAGGAGAGAAACATCAATGTATGGTTACCTCCTACACGTCCCCTACTAGGGACCTGGCCCGCAACCCAGGCATGTGCCCTGACTGGGAATCGAACCGGAGACTCTTTGGTTCAGCCTGCACTGAATCCACTGAGCCACACCAGCCAGAGCCAAACTAATTAACATTTTTAAGCCCACAACTTGCTCAAGGAAAAAGAAAAACCAAAACTGAAAGATTCCTATATGCAAGAAACTAAACTGCAGAACACTTATTCTTATCTTCTCTAACAAAAATCACTAACCACAAGAAAGTCGAAACTTCATCTCATCTCATCTTCTGAAATGCTTGAAAACATACCCATGTTGAAATCACATAAGTGTTTAAGATCTAACATGTTAATAAAGGTCTCCCTGATAAGGGATAAAATGTAAAGAGTAATGATAAATATAGTTTAATTACTTAATATAAATTAGAGAGACCTTATTATATATAAGCAATAAAATATTACATTTGTTTTGGTAGTTTTTCTTTTTATTGTGCAACAAGAAATAATACTTTGATATAATTAAGACAATTAGATTCTTACCTACCACTTCAGTGGATACTCTCTCTGCTGAAATGGCTCTCTCAAAATACCAGCGCTATTATAGAAGACAACCAACTCTAAGGCCAAGCCCGCTCTGCTTTGTCGCCCACTTCTGAGGTGACTAGAATATACGACGAGCACCTCTCAGTCAAGCTCGCAGCTATGCAAGGAGACATTCTTTCCACCTCTCAAGTCAAAATAAAGTGCAGAAAATTGTCTAGTTCCAAAACAATGAGTAAATTACCAAAATAAATAAATACAATTAAAACTGGTCTGTTTCAGAAGCAGTCAATGCTACTTTCCCTAATAGCAAATTTCAAAGCTTCTCGTGTCTTGCAGAAGGAAATCCATTTGCCAAATGCTGCATCCCAGCTGGCTTTTCATTTTCCCAAATAGCTCTCTAGATGTGGTCCTACTCGCTTTCTAAAACGCCACTGAGAAGTGAGCCTGCCCCGCCTCCCCATCCCCAAACCCCAGTGATTTTTGGCTGAGTTCTTGAACTTGATCCACAGGGCCCCCTCCCTAAGTGCACTGCACAAAGCATCATGCCAAACGCTTTCTAAATTCTCTCTGTCGTTCCCTTGGTCCAGAGTATCCCAGGATTTATTTCCCCTGGGAAAGGAGACTCAACTTTCCTTTCGCACAGGAGACACCCAGAAGGAAAATATAGTCTCTCTCTCTCTCTCTCTCACTCTCTCCCTCTCCCTCTCTCTCTCTCTCTCTCTCTCTCTCTCTCTCTCTCTCTCTCTCTCTCTCTCACACACACACACACACACACACGCAGGCATACGCACACACCATGTCTCTGCTTGGCAACAGCCACGCAAACTCTTCACCCTCCCCTCCACCCTCCCCTGTCCAAATCACAGAGCAATTGCAGATGCCGAGTGGCGCGAGGAAAATACGAGGTTTCTCTGGGTCGATGGAGACCTCTTTCCCACCAGCCGCCCTCAGAGCCCGGCCCGAGAGGGACTCATCGCTCCTCAAGTTGCCCCCTTCCGAAACCACCCGTAATTGGACTCTCCTGCGCCAGGCCAGCACCGACAGGAGGGAATCCTGGCGGCGCGCGGCGGCGCCTCCATGCCAACCTGCCCTCCGGAGAGGAAGCACTGAGATCCACAGAAGTTGATCCCCAGGGGTCCCGCAGAAGCGGAGAGGAGAACCTAGGCTCCCAGCCAGTGCTCGCGGGTCCGCTCCCCGCCCTCCGCAGTAGAAGGGAGCCCAGAGATTCCAGACGCAGGGCGGGCAGAGGGCAAGATCAACGAAGTTAGAAAGAGGACCGGTGGGAACTGCGTGCAGCGGAAGGACGGGACGCGAGAGATCGCAAAAGGAGAAAGCGCGACCCCTGCCCGCTGCGCGACAGGGGCGTGCAGGGGGACCTCTGGCGTTTATCAACTAACCAGCTCCCTCTGGGACACCAGCCCGTCCGGATCCCGGGAGAACCACGAAATGCGGAGACTGCGAACTTACGGAAAAAGATGTACTCGGTGTAGCTGCTCCAGATCTTGTCGTCGCGGTACTGGTTGACGAAGGCGGCGGTGCCCGAGGAGTTACACGCCACCATGTGGAAGCCGGCCTCGGACAGGCGATCGAACGCCTGCTCCAAGTAGGTGAACTTGAGGTAGAAGCGCGACGTGTACTTCTCGGGAGGTCTGTCCGGGTCGCGGCTCTCGTTGAGCGTGTCCCCGAACACCTCCTTGGCCAGCGCGATGCGCCCGCACACCATGATGCGCGCCACCCGCCGAAACTTGGCGTCTGCCTGGTTGTCGCGAACGGTGGTGTAGGAGCCGCGGTAGCCCAGCGTGAGGAAGCCGGAGCGCTTGTCCAGCGCGCCCCCGCCGCCCGGCGCTCCCGGGCCCGAGGGCGCGGCGGCCGCCGCCCCCCGCAGCAGGAGCGCGTCGCTGCTCCCCTGCGAGACGTTGTCGTCCAGGTCGCTCTGGCAGCCCTCGTCGTTGAGCGAGTTCTGCTTGGTGACCTTGGGCGACAGCAGCTTGACCAGGTCGGTGAGCTGGAAGTACTCGGCCTCGCGCAGGAGACGCTCCTTCTCGGGAAAGTGCTCGGGCAGCGCGAGCTGCTTGTCCCGCAGGTAATCCAGCACGTACCTGAAAAGGAAGCCGTCCCGGTCGATGAAGAATCGCGCCCGGCTGTCCCTGGGCAGCTCGCCCCGGCGCCGCGCGCCGCCCCGGGGGCTGGAGGGCGAGAACATGCTGGCCAGGGTGCTGTCCGGGACGCTGAGCAGCGTCGAGTGCTTGGTCACATACACCTGGCCGCCCACGTTCAGCTCCACCACCTCCGGGAAGGGCGAGGGCGCGCAGAGCCCCGGGGCGGCGGCCGCCGACGAGCCGGGAGAGCTGGACGAAGAGACCATCTCGCTAATGGGCAGGATGGTGCTGCCGACGCTGCCCGTGTCCTTCAGAGCCATGGTCCGCCCCGCCGCCGGCCAGGTGGCCCGGGAGAGCCGCGCTTTCTCGTTCGCGAAGCCCGCGCGCTGCACCCCCGGCGGCCCCCGGCCTTGACGCGCGCCTGGGGCGCCCTCGGGCCGGACCGCACGTTCCTGGAGCCCGGCGGCCCGGTTCAGGGCTCGGGGCGGCGGAGGCGGCCGCGGCGCTCGGGCTCCATCGGGGGAGCGAAGCGCGGGAGAGGAGCTCAGCGGGAACCGCGGCGGCGGCGGTGCAGGCGCTGGGTCGGGCGGCTGCTCCTTCGGGGCGGCGGCGGGGAAGTGTGAGGGAGACTTGCCAGAGGCTCCGGACGCCGCCGCGCGGCTCTCCGCGGGGAGGCGAGGGGAGGGGTCGGAGCAAAGGAAACTCGCCGCCCCAGCCGCCTGCCGGAGCGCCGCGAGTCCCGAGCGCGGACGGTGGCGCCAACTACTCCTCGCGGCCGGGGAGGCGGCGCTGACGTCAGGGCCGGGCCTGGGACCCGCGCTGCAGCTGTCACTTAAAGAGATAAGCGCCGGCCGCGGCTCCCGGGCCCGGACGCTAGGGGGCGCGGCGGGGCCGAGGCGGGAGGAGACGCTCCCCGGCGGGGAGGCGGGAGCCGAGAGCAGGAATTTGCAAAACAAACGGGAGAAAGGACGGTACCTATCCACCGTTCCATTCCCACCTGCCGTCAGCCCGTCCCTCCCTTCCTCCTCCTTCTTGCCTTTTCTCTCTTCCTTTCTTCCCTCGTCCCCGTTCATCCAGTGAAACTATTTGTTTTTTCCCTCCTATAGTGGAAAATGGACTGGGGCGGGGAGGAGCGGAGGAGGGGTTATAACCAAAAAAAGCCAATCTTCTAATCTTTAATCACTATGTTGGCTGAGAGCAGTGCGTGTAAAAGGACTAAGTGGGGAATGAACCCTTTACAATGGTTTTACTACAGTTTTTAAAGTGCAGTGCGAAATGCCGGCAGGGCAGGTCTGTTACAATCATGTCAAGATTAAATATTTAACTGCGTGCGCTACATACACTGGAAGAATTTTTAGAACTGAAAACTGATTTTGGTTCCCCAAACGAATGAAGGATTGTATGTAACGTGATTATTCTTTCATCTTTTCAGTGTTCAATTCATAGGAGACGCTTCGTAAATGTTTACGGAGGAAGGGACAGAGCCCGGGAGAACACGACTCTATTTGCTCCTCGTTTCCAGTGCCGTTCATCCTTTCATTAATCTCCCCACTTCCCTTTCTACCCCATACATCAAGAGAAATGGCTTATGTTTTATTGGTCTTTTAACCCCATGGATCAAGTCACAAATCAAAATTATATGAATTTAAGCTCAACTTAATTTCCATTGTATATGGCAAAGGTACAATCTACAAGATTAGCATTATTTGTCATAAAGAATGATGATAAAAATGCAAATGATAATTTTATTTACGGTGTGGGAGAATCAAACATACTATCCATCCTCCTGTGTTCATAGATATAATGAACCATTCATTTATAAAGTGCAAGAGTGAAAAAAGTATACTGTGATACAAACTTTCTTCAAACATTATCATAATAATATAGATAATAATAATAATAAAAAATTTTATCCATTAACAAGTACCGATAATAAAAGATTTTAATGTTTTTTTTAAGAAATTTTAATGTCTACTTAGGATTCCTTTGAATCCATCAAAAACAAAGTACTGGATTTGTGATTAAAAATGTTTATAAGTAACACATTATTCTTTCAAGCATTGCAAACTATATTCAATTCAATAATCCTTATTGGCTACCTCAACAGAAAAATGTTACACCAATTTTGAAGTTATGTTACCAATGAAAAAACACAATATATTTGCCAAAGAACTGAGACTTAAAAGTGGGTTTGTGATAAGCATCTTCAGGAAATCCTTTCATTTAAGCATATTGTCTCCTCAAATTTAGAAACTAATTAATCAAATTAAGAAGTAGAACTGACTTTACGCTTCTTCATTTAAAAGCTAAAATCAGAAAACTTTTAAACTACAAAATAATAGTTCCTGGAAAAATAAATTAATAGAAGCTTTATAACCTTTATAGATGAATAAATAATAATAGCTCAAACCACTAATAAAACCCTTTGATTATAAGGCAAATACCCCTAATGATAAGCATGGCACAGACCATAGAATTGTAACAAAGTGGATATATAATAAATATGCATATGTATATACAAATATCAGGTCTCCAAAATTATCAGGGTGAAATCCACCTTAATTTTTTTTAATTTTATAAAATGTGTTATAAGATAAAATGGTCTAAAATTTATATTTTAAATGATTCATATTAGAAATCCTTAATGAATTGCATTGTGTGATATATTGCTTCTTAAAATAATCCCTTTAACATTGACGAATATTTGTCCTTCCTCCCTCCCTCCCCATAGTCCTCTAACTCTCGCCCCTTCCCCCAACTGTACCATCCAACCAAACTGCAAACTGAACAAATTGCAGGTCCAAAATGTCTTTACCTGTCATTCTTCTTTCTGCTAGAAATGTCTTTAGATTTCCACAAGTTCTTTAATCTTTTTCCTTTCTTCACTTCTTCCTTTAGGCATCAGCTTAAACAACATTTCTCTGGAAATCTTTTTACCAAACTAGATTAAGTTACATCCTAAGCTGTCCCGGCATCCAGAGTTTACACATAGATAATGTTTATCACAAGGATGTGTCATTGTTAGTTGTCTATCCAATAGGAAACAGTCAATTTCTATTCATTGAATGCTTAGTGCATAGAAATGTGTTTATATCATGAATGGATGACAAATCATGAACTATGTGCTAGACACTTGGCTAAGTGATGCAATTGTAAAAATGAGTAAGACTCAGTCTTTCACAATTAAAATCAGAAAAAGCAAGAATAGAATCTGATTAAAACAATCTCAATTTTATATTTGTCAGGGTTAGTTTCGTGTCCCAACATATGGTCTATTCTTGAGAGTGTTCCATGTATACTGGAGAAGAATGTATAATCTGGTGTTCTGGGGGGAAACGTTCTGTAAATACCAATTATGTCCATTTGGTTTAATATGTCATGGCATATAAAACTGAAACCAACAAATGAGCAAACAAGAAAAACAAACAAAAACTCATAGACAACAGTATGGTGGTTACCAGAGGGAAGATTTTGGGTGGTAGTGAAAGGGTAAAGGGGGGCCAAATATATGGTTATGGGAGAAAATATGACTTTGAGTGGTGGGCACACAATGCAATACACAAATGATGTATAATAGAATTGCACAGTTGAAAACTACATAATTTTATTAATCGATGTCACTTTAATATGTTTAATTAAAGATAAATAAAAATTCAGATCTAAAATAGAAGAGAAAGCAAGAAAAAGATACTATTAAGACAATTATTTTTGGTGAACTGAGTAATCAACACCAATACTATAATCAAACTTCCCTGACTACAAACTATACTAGAGCATTCTACATTCCCAACACACTTTAAAATAACACAGTCAAACCTGTGTGTCTCTACAAGGACCACCAACTCACCAAAAAGGATATACTGAGTCCAGGTTTTTAAGAAATAATTTGTAATGTAAACTAAATTTAATATTTTTCACCAGGCTGAGAGTTACTTGAAGGCAGAGACTATCTTGTTTGATTCGGGCCAGGAGAACACAGAAGGTAACAATGAGACTTAGAGAACTGTGTTCAAATCTGTGTCTTTTACTAGCTTTGTGATTTGAAATTTACTTAACCTCTCTGAACTTGTTTCCTTGTGGGTACAGTGGAAATAATAAAAACCACAGACTTCTCACTGGGATGATGCCACAGTTAAGAGTACCATTCAAGTTGATGGGGTGTACTGTATTTATTGTATCTCTTTTGCACCATTCTTCCAGGAGGATGAGAACAGGGCCACAGCTTAAGCAGATAGATCCAAGATCCAAAAGCAGATGACTGACTATAGTAACTCTACCTACCTTCCTTCCAGTTGTCTGCCCCTAAAGTGTGAGATAACATGGCCCCACCCCCCACCATGAACATCTCCACACTACCCCCAGCATGTCCTTTGCTGCCTGTAGCCATTGTTTGGCTCTCTTGTTGCACTTTATCATCCTAGACATTGATATAATGTCACTGATATAATTTACCTTGCTCCTGTTTTCTTTTTTACTCTGTTCAGTCTTTGGACTGTGGTCTAATTATTCCTGTATTTTGCTTGTGTACAAGGCCAACTGCACTTTTAATTTTCAGAAACCCATCTGGTAACTATTTATCTTGGACAAGGCGGTTGAAAGTATTAAAAAAAATCCTCTAGTATTTATAATTCTAAACAAAAGAGCTTCAATTTTTTTCCATATAAGAAGCTTTGCAGTTTTTAGAGCAGTACTGTCCTGTAAAAATGTGTGAACCACATATCCAAAATTAAAGTTTCTAATATCCACATTAAAAATGTAAAAATGAAATAGGTATAACTTTATTTTTATAGTATATTTTATTTAGCCCATCCAAAATATTATCATTTTAACATGTAATCAACAGGAAAATGTGTTAACGATGTAATTTAAGTTTTTTCATACTAGATCATGTATTTTACACTTCTAACACGTCTCCATTTGGACTGGCCGCATGTCACATGCTCAGGAGCCATGTGTGGCTACTGGCTATTGTTTTGCACAATCCAGCTTTTGAGCTCTGACTCTTAAATACCTAATTGTTTTGAGAATTCGGAAAGGCAACATGCATTTTAAAAGATTTATGATAGCACGTGTAATGAGAGGAGGCTGGAATTTCACACTTGAATAGAATCATTAACACATGGAAAGGTATTTCATCTTGCCCACCTGGGCATCTCCTTGAAACACTGCTTAGCTCCACAAAGGGGGAAAGGACAACCTAATTTCTCATAACATTAGGATATCTGGGGAAAAATTCTCATCTGGAGAATGAAGATAATATTCTGATCCAAGATGGATTATAAGCCCTTTCAGGTAACATAAACCAAGAGCCTAAAACTGTTAATATCATATGCATTATATATAGATATAATCCATTCAGTGCTGTACCTCAAAGCGTTTCATTGGTTAGAAAACAATTTAAAAGATAAGGCATAGTAATGTTAATTTCTTATCACTAACCAAAGTTTCCTTTGGAATGTCCCCAAATTACAGGTTTTCTTTTACTTCGTTATTGGAACCAGTGACCGACTATTAATTGATGAGTTTGACCACATCATTAATACCCTAATCACATTAGTAATTCAATCATCTCCTATACTTTTAAACTTTTGTCCTATCTACTATGTATATCCATAAAATTATTTAAATAAGGGCCCTAAGATAACTGATAGTCCTCAAAAGAAGTCACTATGAAACCAAAATAGTGTTGTAGATATACTTCTCCTATGATGCTCATCCTGTCTCCAGGGGGAGCATAGGGTGAGCTGGATTAGTGAAATTAACCCTTCAGTGTAAGGTTTGCAGTTACTAAAATGTTTGACAACTATCTTAAATTTTTAAAAAAGCAATCAAAATTTTAAAATAAATGTCTCCAGATAATCTACTGTTAGAAATTATGAATGTAGGGTAGGGCTGTAGATGCTGATAGTCTGATATAAATAAAATATTTATTTACAAATAATATTACTTCTATTGTCATCGGGATTTTTTAAGTGGAAACCCAAATGTAAGTCAAGTGACTGAGGTCCGTGGTAAGCCTTAACTGTCTGAGCCTGTAACAGTAGGTAACTTCACCAAACTGATAAGCTGAAATATAACAAGTAGACAATCTTGTAAAAACTTTCAAAATTTAACAATTTTATATGGTTCAGTCTAGTAGTTTTTCGTAACAAGGACAAACACCTAGCACCGGATCACTAAATGCTTAAATATTTATAAATGAGTAGTTCATAACTAGAGTTTAAACATTCATGTGTACATATAATTTTTCAGAAAAAATTTTGTCTACTACTTCACTTTTGGTTCTCTTGGAACTTAAGTATAACTTATACAAAGAACAACCTGTTTATACCTGAATTATATTTCATATGTGTTTGTTTTCTATCTTTAGCTAGATTTTAAAAAAAAGCTCTTTGAAAACAAGGCCTATTCTCCTGTTGTTTTATTTTCAAATCAGTGTTGTGCACACAGGAAGCTTAAAATGACGATGGGCAAATAGTTTATCTACAGTGTGACAAATCAACAGTGAGACTACTCACAGGCATTTGTGGTGCTGTTTAATTTTTACTGTGTGCTGCTAAAATAGGGAAATATTGATATTTGTATATCTCCAGATTCTACTTTAAAAGTACATCAGTCAAATTAGACTTTAAAAATACAATTAAATGCCCGGCTGCTGTAGCTCATTGGATTGAGTGCGGGCTGGGAACCAGAGGGTCCTGGTTCGATTCCTAGTCGGGGCACATGTCTGGGTTGCGGGCCAGGTCCCCAGCGAGGACCATGTGAGAGGCAACAATACATTGCCCTTTCTCCCTCCCTTCTCCTTTCTCTCTGAAAATAAATAAATAAAATCTTTAAAAAAAATACAATTAAAGAACCCTGCTTCCATCTGGGAGAGCATTCTAATATAAGATATAAATTCAACTAAAGAAACATCCATTTTAGCACATTATGTGATTTGGGTTCAGTAAACAGCTTCTTAAAAATCTAGCTTTAAAGTACACTGTGTTATAAATTTTCATGCCAATTAATGTTAAGATGTGTTTTCCACTTTCATAACTAGACCACTGGTCTGAGCAAGAGACAGAACCTCTGAATTGTAATCTCAGCCCTAACAATGGCACTGATTTACTAAGTGACCCAGAGCAATCTCGTCTGTTTACCTCCCTACCTGGTCAAATGGACACGTCCTAATATATTTGGGGAATATTGTGCTGATTACTTATTGCTGTAAAAACAGACCCCCTCAAACTTAGTTCCTTATACAACAACTGCTTTATCATTATCTTTCTGGTTCTGGGCTCCCCTGGGAGGTTCTTGCTCAGGTCTCACAGGATACAATCAGACAGTGGCTGGGCCGGAATCCTTGGGTGTCTGAACTGTGAAGACTCAAACATCTGAGGGCTGGAATAATTGGCGCTTTTTGCTCTATTTCTCTCCTTCTTCCAACATGGATTATGCATGTGGTCTTTCCATCGTCATGACTAAGAGCTTCCAAGTTGAAGCTCTTAGAAAAGACAGCCTCAAAGAAAAGACAGCCAATCAGATGCTGTCTCATGTTTTATAATCTAACCTAAGAAGTTGCAAAGTGTCACTTCTATCAGATTCTGTTAAACAAGGCAGCTACAAAGGCCCTCCCAGTTTTAAGGGGAGGAAGCGTAGACTTTACTGTATGAATGCATAGTAGAAACATTCTGGATGAGCATGTGAGACTAAACGTGTTGTTTTAGGGGAGAAGGGAGAAGGGTTGTAAGGGGGTAAGACCACATATATGGTGACAGAAAATTTGACTTTGGGTGGTAAGCACACAGTGCAATATACAGATGATGTAACATAGAATTGTACACTTGGAACCTGTATAATTTTAGTAACCAATGTCACCCTTATAAATTTAATAAAATTGCAACAAAAATATTACTGTGGCCATTTCTGAAAAAATGCAATCTGCCACAAAAGTCCTAAGAATCAAGAATTATTACTCCCTTTATAATATTTATAGAGAGAGGGTTCTGTAAAGAGAGCTGTGGCATTTTGCTGTGGCACACATTTTACAGGCTTTGCATCCCTAATTGTGATATGCGAGGACATGTGACCGCCAAGCAGCATACACATGGGCACAAGCAGCTAACTCTGTAGTACGGTGGTCTAAAACCTTAAGCCAGTATTTAAAAATATGAAAGGACAGCCAGGCATCTCCTTCTTTTACAATAAAAATCTTCATTTTTTAAATTTTGATCATTTATTGTGCTCTAATAAATTGCTTCGGCCAATTTGCTTTTGCTCTAGTTAATCCAGAACTTTCTCCTCTGCTTCATTCTTTTAACATCCCTTACAACATCTGCACGTCTTTATTCTCCCACAAATCATCTCTTTCATCTTTAGATGCTGACCTAGTAAACACAAATACATCTGCAAACACTTAAGAATGTACTTGTTACCCAGTTTTCAACAATTTTCACTACCCTGATCATTACACATTATGGTTATAGCTCTACTGTGAAAATATCGATCTCTGTGTTCTTAAGTTCACTCTTCTCCCTACAAAAGCACTGGCTCTCTGTCTGGCAGCACTCATTATGGTCGGTTTTCCATTATTGCCCACATTACTCTCCTTTACTCCATACTACTCCTGTCACTCACTTATTCAAAGATTGGAAAAATAGTAAATATAATATGGCTTAGTGCATGGCTACCCATGAAACCAAAACCTTTGAATTGCTTGCCCAATCTTGAAGAAATTGCTCAAATAAAAGGAAACTGTAAGCTACTTTTGCTCAACTATCAAAAAGAAAAGATGGTATGTATATTTGGGTCAGACACAAAGTTTGAATAAAATTTGAGGTACCTTTAAAATCTAAGTTTATAGAAAATTAATTTCTATAAAATTCAATAAGTATTTGTTGAATATTAGTTACTCTGCTAAGTGCACTGTGGGATATAAACATGAATAGAACACATATCCTTGTTTTTTTTAAAACTTACAACATGGGAAAGAAGAATTAGAAAAGCCTGCAAATAACAAGAGGCTGAATTATAGAGAGGAGTAAGTTTAATGTTTTAACAGAAGAATACAGAAAGTGATATGAGAGTTAGCAGAGACAGAAAGAGAGAACACTTCTGGTTGAAGGAGTAAAAAATGCTAATAGCAGTAGGTAGTAGGTGGAATAGGCAGGCTTTAAAAGATAGATATAATTTTCATAGACCTGATGACAAAGAACACTTCAAATCTACATTACAGCATAAGCAAATCCAAGACTAATTAGTAACAACCCTTTCTCAATGATCTATGTATCTACTCATCTATCTGCTAAATTATTCATCTTCCAATACTCATGCTAACTTGTTTCAAAAAGGTGGTTATAGAAAAGTACAAATAGATAAAAATTAGGTATGGAAGAAACAAAAGGTGAATAGTTACATGACTCAAATTATCCACAAGAAAAAGCAATGACCAATCCCTTTGTAAAAAGAAATTGATTTGTTAAATATTTCTATATATAAGTCAGCTTGAGTATATAATAATGGATAATAGCATAAATAATATACCTGATATAAATTTTATAGCAGATTAAGTTTAGTAGCAAATCTACTTATCCTGCTCAGGTGCTAAGGGCCAAACATTAAAGTATAGTTTAGTAAAAGCAATTTGATAGGAGATGTTGCAATATTATTCTTGTTTTTACAAAATAGAGATTCATGAATAGTAAGCAAGTCAGCCAAGATCACACAGCTAATAACTATTAGAGTTTGGGTTTGGATTTGAATCCAGGTTTGTGTTACTTCAATGTGAGAGTAAACGCTGATTGGTAAAGGAAAGAAAGTTGGTGAAGAGAAAGACTAGAGGCGGAACTCATTCACAAAGTTTGACTGCAATGAGAATAATTGAGAATATACTGTCAGGTTTAAAATAGACCTTGGGGACAGGAAAAATACAGATGCCTGTAGGCTGAGAGGAAGCAGCTTATGGTAAAGAGACAATGTTAAAGAGAAGCTGCTAAGTGGAACAAAGAGTAAAGAAAGATGGTATCAAGAAAATTAATGGTGGGTTTAGCCTTGGCGGAACGCGTCCTCTTTAAACAGACTGAACGAAAGAAATGGCATCACCCAAATAGCCCAAGAAAGGCCCAACCAGCCTTCCAGGAGGTTTGGAATTAAACAATCTAACATTTGTTGAGGCTTCTAAGCTAAACTATTTCAAGTCAAATGTTTTATGTTGCCCTTTGACCCCCAAGGCAACCAGAATTAGAGAGAAAAATGTTATTTCACAACATTTCCTGCTTGTGTGACATTAATGGTGTCTGGAAAGGCATGTGCTAGTCTTGAGATCAAGGTAACTAGGTGTCTTCCTTAGCCATGGATTTGCCATCAATCTCAGATTTACACGCCATTTGGAAAAATCAGTCCAGCTTCTGGATTATTCACTTTGGAATACTTTCTCTTTGAATGGAAGCCTCAATATTACCATGTAAAAATGAAATTTTAATATTTGCTACTCAAACTTCATTAAGGTTTAAATGTGCCCAGGGATATGCCCAGCACACACCAAGCAATCACTCAATGTGAGTTTGTTCCCTCTGCATCTTAAATCTGCACATAACATACATCAAGATCTGACAGCTGGAGAGAGATTCTTAATAAGAGAGAAGAAATGCCCTCTCCTCTGCATTTGTCTATTATTCCATTTCTTATTCTTTCAACAAATATTGATGAAATGCATTCAATGTAACAAGAACCCAATATTTTTTTAAAATGATGCATAATTTCAGATTTGGGCAAAATTTTCCTGACTGTTCTGTATATCTTGAACATTGAGTCTATTCCATTCTTCTAACTATTTTTATATGTTTTGTCATTTTTCCTGTATTGGTACTTAAAATCCTGTGTCTTAGTACAGATCTTGATCCCCTTAATTTAAGATATGGGTTCGTGCTTCCTGCCCCACATTTCTTACTTAGGTTGTATACCAAGCTAACAATTTTGTTCTGATGCCTGCTAAAGCTTGGCCAGGATTAATAAGAGAACATATCAAATATACTTTCAGCACCTGAGAGGAAAAATATGAGTAAGGACAAGATGTAAATTGTTTCGTCGATAGAAGAAAAGAAATAAAAAAATTCATAATGTATTTTATGAATTAATTATTTCCCAATCAATTTCTCCAATCTAGGCTGTCTGTCAATCTCCTTTCCCAAAGAGCATTGCGAGCATTGTGCCAAACAGAGTCTAGGCAGGAAGCAGATGCTACACACTCCTGCTGCAGATGAAACTCATGGTCTCTCTAATCACGTGACTAAAATCCAGCCAGATGGTTGGAAGCCAAACAAATCTATGTACTTAAATAACTATAAATTGCCATGTAAATCATTGTTTCCTACATTGAGCTGTGGTACCTCACACTGCCTCATTCCACCTTTGCCTGCTAGATGTTGATTTTACCTTAATGTGCAAAAGAAATACAATGCAAGTCACAAAGGTGGCATGTGTATGCTTTTACAAGTTCTAGCAGATGCATTAAACAAAGTAAAGAGAAGAGTGACAAAGTTCAGGAGCAGTCCAGAAGATCATCCTCACTTCTAATACCAACGGCGAGTTTAAGAGTCCTCAAGACTACCCTCACATCTGATACCAGGTGCAAGTTCAGGGTCTATAAGACCACTCTTCATTTAAGTACTTTTCTAAAGAACTCATTGAACTCATTGAAAACATTTATACTCATGGTTGGGGTTTATGATAGTGAAGAGGAACAGGTTCAAAGGGGCCAAGGGAGATGCAGAGCCCAGGAGAGCTTCGCACAGGGACCCTCCAGGTGCATTCTCCCAGGAGAGTCATAGGCAGTGCTAACTTGCCCGGTATCATGGTGGCAATAAGCTCTGAGGATTGCCAACCAGGGAAGCTCACCTGAGACGTGGTGTTCAGAGTTTCTACTGGAGCCTCGTTGCATTGACATGACTGGCTGCCCACATGGCCGTTCTCTGTCACCAACTCCTCCCCAAGTTTGAGCTGATACCATGTGATTCCAGGATCCTTTCATAAATCACATTATTAGAGCTGTCTGCTGGGGCCCAAGACTTCCAGATAAACAGAAGCCCTTGTAAGCAGGACATTCCAAGGGCTTAGAGATTACCTCCTAGGAGCTCAATGCAAAGGCCAGACTTCTCTTTGAACAAGGTTCATGTCTACTATACACAGGTAGAATTAATTTTATTAACATATTTTATTTAGCTCAGTCTATCTGAAACATTATCATTTTATTTTATTTTTTTTAAATAATTATTGTTGTTCAATTACAGTTATCTGCATCCTCTCCCCTCCCCTCCCCTTTCCCCCTCCAACCCCACTTCCCTCCCCTGCCTCCGTCCTCCCCCTCGGCTCTATCCATGTGTCCTCCACAGTGGCCCCTGTAAACCTTTCTCCCCATTGTCCCCTCCCCCCGGCCACTGTTAGACTGTTCTTACTTTCAATGTCTCTGGTTATGTTTTGCTTGCTTTCTGCTTTTGTTGGTTATGATCCGGTTAAAGGTGAGATCATAAGGTATTTGTCCCTCACTGCCTGACTTACTTCACTTAGCATAATGCTCTCCAGTTCCATCCATGCTGTTGCAAAGGGTATAAGCTCCTTCTTCCTTTTTGCTGCGTAGAATTCCATTGTGTAAATGTACCATAGTTTCTTGATCCACTCATTTGTAGATGGGCACTTAGGTGGTTTCCAGCATTTGGCTATTGTGAATTGTGCTGCTATGAACATTGGAGTGCAAAGGTCCTTGAAACATTATCATTTTAACACATAGTCAATATAAAATATTTCTGAGGTTTTTACATTTTGTTCACACTAAGTTTTTGATATCCTGTAATTCATATTTACAGTACATCTCAATTTGGATGAACTACATTTCAAGTGTTTTAACTCTATATATGGCTGGTGGGTACTGTACTGGGCAATGCAGCTTTATCCTCTCTTCATTCTTGCTGAATCTAACAAAGTTATATATATTTTTTCTGTGGACATAACTATCAGTGTGTTCTAATATTTTACCCTATTGTTATAAACATATTCATTATTACAGAACTGGTCTTTATAGCTGATGCTTAAAATATATTTTTCAAAAACAAAAACAAAATACCTTCCTTATTTTCTCGTTTGAAATCTAAGTTTCTATTCCTTATCTATGTAGTCTTCATTCCTCTGGTACACTTTGATTACTTTTAGGTTGATTTTCAACTTATTTTTAAAGTGGCATTCTAAATGGATAATGATCTACTCTTTGTCACTTACAATTCAACTTTCTACTTTAAGTGTACCTGGTTTTTGCTTAGCATTTAATGGTCCTTCTCTTTCAATATCATCTTTGACAATTCAGAGCAAAAAGGGCAAGGCTTTAGAGAATTCCAAAATACAACAATTTGAGTGCAAAACCTCCCCTTTCCTAAGAGGAATGTTTGCCATGATTTATTTTTATCTTTATCTAAAAATAATAAAGAAGTTTGCAAAAACCTTGCAAATATCTAGAGCCTACTTAAATTATCACTAAAACTGACCAGGAAACACCGTTAGCTATTAGAGAAAAAAACTGAAAAAGCTTCCAGCATTCCTATTCCAGTTGAGGTCCAAAATGTCAAAACTTATATTTAAACTACAGAAAAAAAGTTGTCATTTTATAGAATAGGATGTGTTAATTGGCATGGCTTACTTTTGCAGCACATGAGCATACTAAAAAGAGCTAACTGTCAAGGTCAAAGTCAGCAGACGAGTGTCTTCCCATTCCTGCTTGGCCTCCTGTGGTAGTAGGGCTCCTTGTGGGCTGGCAGTTCGGTGAAAAGTGCTTTAATGATTTTAAATTCATTCCTTCTTCATTAAAATTTTACAGGGTTGTTAGTCTCATATATCTTCCTTGTTTTCTCCCTTCAAAACTCTTCAAATCATACTATTTTCTCCCCCCATAATGGGTACTTTTCCATCACAGACACCATCTCCTGTGAAGTGGTTTCTGCTGTTGTCCGCTGTCTGTGCGGCCTTTTTGCCTAGAATCTTGCTTCAGGAACCGTGTTGACTGTATCTGTCAGATGCAGAGGTCCAGTTCAGGGTGTTCTGGAATAAAAGCATTCTTCTAAATTCTACTCTTAAATACTCTTTTACTTTCAACCTAAATATGGGAGATGATTGTTATTTTTGAAGAGTCAGGGAGATTGTCTGGGTATTAGCCCTTTTTGTCTCGAAGCTTCTTGCTTTTTTTTTTTTTTTTTTCTTTTGGACACAATTTCCTCTGACCTGTGTGTATATAAATTAAAATCCCAGGAATTTATTTTGAACTTTAAAAACCCCTTCCCTATTTTCTTAACTGTTGATATTTCTGTTGCCTCTTTATTTAGGATTCTTAATTTCTTTATTCTCTTAGGAGCTGAAAATGCTGTGTCCTCTTCTCTTTGGTCCCTTGCCCTTGTAACATTTATGAATGGATAATTAGTTCTGCTTGATATAGCTGGGACTCTTGTTCTTTCCCACTTAAACACTGAGTCATTTTTTTGTCTTTTAAATGTTACCTTAAGATCTCCTTCTCCTTTCAAGGTCATATGTGATTCTTCCTTTAAAGTATATTATGTGATTGACTGAATTGGAAGTATTGTTTCAATATGAACTGCATTTTACTCTAAATTCGTAACCTGCCAAATGGCCTTACCGCCAACACAATCAATACCCTGACCACATTTGTGTGAAGCAGAGCAAGGTGAATTTAAAACGCATGCATCTTGTCTTAGTTTAGGCTGTTACAACAGAAAAACCATAGACTGAGTGGCTGAAACAACACACATTTATTACCCACAGTTCCGGAGGCCTGAAAGTACAAGATCAAGGTGCTGGCAGATTCAGTGCAGACCTGCCTCCTGGTTCATAGAGAGCCCTCTCTCTGTGTCCTCTGTGGCAGGAGAAGGGAGAGAGCTCCGTGGGGCCACTATTAGAAGGTCACTGATCCATTCAAGAGGGTTCCACTCTCACGACATCATCACCTTCCAAAGGCCCTCTCTCCTACTATCATCACACTGGGGGTTAGGGTCTCACATATGAATTTGGGGGGCACACAAACATTCAATCAGCAACACATCTCTAGTTATAAATATCCCTGGACATTTATAGAAAGGTCAAATTAGAAAGCTATATCTTTCTGGAAACATACCTAATGCTTTCCTATAATCTATTTTTTTTTAATTGTTTTACTATTCAGTTACAGTTGTCCCACCTTTTCTCCACTGCTCACCCCTACCCAATCTGCCCACCACTCCCACGGTCAATCCCTCCCCTTGTCTGTGTGCATGAGTTCTCTATTAATTTTCCTTTTCTTGCCTCCTCCTCTTCTCTCCTCATTATCCCCTTCTCCCCTCCCCTCCAATCACTGTCAGTTTATTCTTATTTCCAAGTCTCTGGTTCTATTTTGCTCATTCGTTTTGTTGATTATGTTCCACTTATAAATGTGATCATATGGTATTCGTCTTTCATGTTATTTAAATTAAAAAGTGAGTAAGTTAAAGGATCATTTAGTAACTATGAGAAGTAGCCAAAATAAACATTTTCCTAATGAAACAAACAGAAATTCCTGTGGATGAACATTGTGGTAGCATTACTTTTAAACCCTCCCGAGTCTATCCACGAAAATAAAAGGATCCTGAGTTAGGCTATCACATAGATGTAAGAAATTGTGTTAAATTTGAGTAACTTTTAGTGCAAGTGAACCCCCAATATTACATGGGACATAATTGTACTAAAATCTACACATTGTTCACCTAAAATTCAAATTTAACTGGGTGTCCTGAATTTTTATTTGACTAACGCAGTAAAGTCTATTTTTTTTTAATTTGCTAAATCTGATGACAGTCTGTAGCTGCACAACATGTGTATTACCAACATTTGCGGCAGAGGGCAGTAATGAGGCATCTCACGGATACGAGAACAGGAGAAAACCCAGGTCCTCACGGATGCTCCGGGAAAGCGCTGCAGGCCTTGGAAAAATGCTGGAAGGAGCAAGGTAGGTTTTCCGCGGTCTACAAGGTCCGGAAGAGTGCCTGTGGCCTACAGCGGGGTTTAGAGAAAGGAGAGTAAGCTGGTGCTGCCCTCGTCAGGATGAGAAGAAAACCTGCTTAGAACAGACAAAATTAGCAGAACAGGGACAACTGATATAAATGAAAAGAAAGCTCCAGAAAGTTAAAAAGGGCCTCCAGATAGAATATGCCTGGCCTTATGTATGAACAGTTCACAAAGACAGTAGAAAAGGGAACTATAATACCTGGAAGTTAGAAAAGATATCCTGAGCACTTGTTCCTTCTAAGTGTCCATTTATTTGGGGACTGATTCAAGGAATAACAGTACCTTCACATCATAATACATTATGATGTGGTTGTACAAGAAAATGAAGAAAATCGCTACATACAACTATGAAGAGACCTGTAGAATATTATTATTACCTGAAAAGTATACATATTAATAACCAGATTTAAACATATATTTTTGTGGTCAAATAAAGTTTAAATGTTACACCAGAAGAAGGTTTTGTATAAGTTATGCGATAAAAATCAACATTGAGGAATAATTTTCCTGTTTTTTGACTTTATCTTATTGTAGTTAATAGGATGTAGAGCCAGCACATTCAAAGAGAGGCCTTTAGTATTGTGGGGTTTTGCATATAAAAGAGAAGCTGCATGATAACGATAAATTAATAATTGCTTCCAGTCTGAGAATAATGTTGAATCTGACAATTTTCACAGAGAATGAAAATGAAAAGAGAGAGCAAGTCCAAATTTTAGCTGTATCTACAAAAAAAAATTGTTTTTAAAGTTATTCTTTACAGATAAGGATACTATAAATAATACTGAATTATTTTAAAAGATTATCAAGTATTAGAAGCTGAATGGAATATATAGTACTGGACATTCCCTAGGGATTTTAAATTGATGAGTTTGGTCTATGAGAAGTAAATTTTAAAATAAAAAGGCAGCGGCAACAAGTAACAACACAACAATAATATGCATGAAATGTCATTTGTAAGCTGCATATGTCACACTAATTCACGTACTGATGTGATCAAACTGTTTAGGAAGGCACTAGATTTGATTTAAATATACTTTGTAGAGTACTCAGTTGAGCCTAATACAAATACTTTGAAAGCCCAAAACTATGTATTGAGTTATGAAATTGCTAATGATGATCATTAACTGAAATGTTGCTGATGAACAGCATACCAAATGGTTTTATTTCTATTTTGCAACTCTGTTGCTGATGGCCATGGTGGTTGGTTGATTGGCTTTGACTGAGGTGGTGTTAGAGCTATTTTTGACCCTCAAGAACTGAGTTGATCTTACTTCTCAGTTTCTAACAAAACATCAGCAGTCTATATTCTGCTTACTAAAAATGTATTAATATGTACTTGTTTTTCTCTGTACCCTCTATCCACATCAACCCTCCCCCTTAAGTGCCAGAGGTGCCAGAGTTTGTCCTTAATGCATGGTCTCCAGATTGATTTCTATATATTCATTTCATTTCATGAATATATGTAAAAATAGCACTGTTCTTCATATATACTTTAATATTATATAAATGGTATGGTGCTTTATATTATGTCCTATTCCTTACTTCTCCCAGTCAATATTTTTTTCTTATATCTAGTATAAGTTGCTACATCTAAATCTGGGTTTTTTTCTTATGATTAATATTCTATAATATGCATAGTTATGCTATTTACCCATTTATATATGATGAGCATGTAGGTTGCCTCCAATTTATACAGTACTACGGTAAATATTCTCCTAAATGTATTTTGTGGACCTGAAGATAAGTCTCCTGAGTATGTATGTCCCAGAGTGAGTAGTCACTTACTCATTTTTACTAAAATACTGCCAGTTTGCTCTCTAAAATGGGCTTTGCTTGTTACTCTCAAAAGAAGAACATAAGATCCCCATTCCTGCCATCTTTAGCAGCTACTGATTTATGCAATGTTTTCATTTTTTGCCAATTATATGAGTATAAAGTATCATTCAACATTTTCCTTTATAATTTTATTAATTAATATAACAATATTTTCAATGTTCTGGAACATAAAAAGGACAAGAGATAAAAATTAAGTCAAGCTAAAAACAGTATACACTTCAGCTAATAATATTAGATCAGTATACTTTCATTAGCTGTGACAAAGGAGCCAGTAATATAAGATATTAACATTATAGGTAATTGTCTGCAATGTATATATAAAGTCTCTGTACTACCCTGGCAACTTCTGGTAAATATAAAACTATTCTAAAATTACAGTTTTGTGTCTTGGTAATACCCTGGGCTCCCCTGGGGTGGGGATGGGGGCAGCGGTGTCAAGAATTCCAGTGCACAGACCAAACCACGAAAGCATTGACTCAGAACTGATTTGGCTAAGGCACTAAAATGGTCACCGTCCTGTACATCATATAATAAAAACAAGTTTGTCTTTTTAAAGTTGCAACTATTACCTCCTAATCTGTTCACTGCTTATTAACATTGACTATGGTGACTACATTGAGCAGAAATCTAGTCGTGAGGGTTGCTACAACGAAGGTAATAGTAATGGAGATAAAGAGAAGCGAACAGATTCGGAAAGTATTTCAGATAATGGTAAATGAGATGTGGGGAGTAACAGAAGACATTGGGAATAGGTTCCAAACTTTCTTATTTCCGGAATCGGGTGGTTAATTTGAAGAAACTTTATAGACTTTATTGTGATTGTAAACAGTATCCTATTTTCTATTTCAATTTATTTTGTTTTTAATCCTCACCTAGGATATGTTTTTGATTTTACAGAGAAAGGAAAGGGGAAAGAGAGACAGACAGACAGACAGGCATCAACTTGTTGCCTCAGGTAAGGAACCCATAATGTAGGTATATGCCCCCACTGGGGATTCAACCTGAAACATTTTTGTTCATGGCATAACCATCCAGCAAACTGAGCCACTCAACCAGGGCTCTTATCCAGTTTCTAAATGTTATTGCTGTTGCAAAGAAATGCTATTGATTTTTGCATATTGATCTTACTGCAATGTCTTATAAGTTCTAATAGTTTGTCTCTTGATTTTATAGGGTTTTCAAATGATCAATTAATTACAAGTCCTGGACATTTATCTTCTTTGTTTTAATTCACATGCATGCTTTTTTGCTTTGTATTTAATTAGACAAAACTTCTAGTACTCTGCTAAACAGCAGTATATCAGGGTTTTGACTAATTCCTAGTATTAGAAGGAAGCCTTTGAAAAATTTTAATTAAATATAACACTTGTTATTGCTTTGTGTTTGTTAATTTGCTTATTCTGTTTATATTGCAACTGGGGATGGGTGCTGCCCCTCCTGCTGGTGTGCTGGGGGGACATGTATTCAGTAGCTGCCAGCGCATGGTCCCTTGTCCGCTGGTAGGAGTGACATCAGATTGCGCCACAAGATTTCAATTCAAGCCTGACTTGATTGGAAAACCTCTCCATCGCCCCACTTCCCTTGGAATATCACAGAATATTGGCAACTTACAGACAAAAGAACGTGGTGGCATTCAGAAAACACTTGCTAATATGTATATGCATGGAAAATCTAGTTGAGATGTCTCCTGAACCAAGAATAAAATAAAATATCCTTCTATGAGAGTACCTTTGAAATAAACAACAAACAAACAAACAAACAAAAATACTCAGGTTTAGTAATCCTTGGCTGTGAATCTGAATAAATACAAATGTAAGGGTTTTTTATAGGTAGGAAAAATGTGGTTTCTTCCAAGGGTACATAGTAAATGAAAGAAGTTCTATGAAAATAAAATGCAGAAACCAGCTGATTAAAAAAAGCTGATTTTAAAATAAAACTAGGTGTTCCTGCTCAGAAATTCTCTGAATTAAATGATTAAATGATATCATATTACAAAGATTAATGATACCATTTAACTGGATTACATTTACATCTCTAATGTGTATGGAGGAAATCTCTGTGAGTATGAATGTTATTTTTTAACTCTTCTCACTACCAAAAAGAAATAAATGTGTAATTTATATGTTATATATGCCCAGTGCTTGAGTATATTTTCTGTGAATAAGGAGATAATAATAGAGATAATTAACTTTACAAAATATTTGCTCATAATTTGGAAACATATGTATGCTACTAATTTTCTATAATGCAGTTTTATTTGTTTCATTTTAACACATTAGGAATATCTCCTACTGCCATGTTATTTTTAAAAATATGAGCATATCCTTCTGTCATAGTGAACCAGATAATATGTGAGGACAAAATGACATTTATTTGTTCAAGGCAACTAAATTGTTCTAAAAGAGGGAAGATTTTATTTGACATTATAGAAAATAATTTTATTAGAAGATTTAAGATTCAGGAAAAATGTGATAAAAAGAGTAGTTAAAAGGAAATCTCTAAAGGAATTTGTATAAAATAAATTAAATAGAAATTTATTGACATTAAAATAAAAGAATGTAAGCTCAATGATGAGCGAATGTGAAAAAACGCTAGCCAGAATTAGAGGGTTATGAAGCAAACCCTCTATGAAGCAAAAAAGCAGGCCGCTGTCACAACGATAACCCAGCATGAAAAGCTTTGCAGACAGCCTGACTCAAACATCAGCCAATCACACAGGAGCTGGGTGAAAATCTTACCTCAAATCCGCATCTGTAAAATGAAGACAAGCATACTGTATTTGGGGGAAAATGATATTAAGTAAGGGATGTAAACTAAGTTTCCGATAAAGAGAGATTATTATTGAAGGGTAGTACCATTGAGTCTCATTATTCATGATGGTTTGGTTTTATACAGCTGCTGGGAACAATACATTAGCAATACTGAAACATTGGTCCTAAAAGAAAAGAGGGTTAAGTTTCTGTCAAGCTTCGGTCACATTTTTGTCAACTGATCAATATATAATCTTGTTTTATATGTGTTCTGTTTAAAGACACTTCATTTTTATACATATGATTTGTTCATTAACATTGAACTCACAGACAACGGCTCTATAACTCATGCCTGAACAAAGCTTATCTAGCATGTACATCCTTTTCTATGAGAGCCTACTTATACATTGGGACACCAGATAGCACTTTAACACTTCTGTTTGGGTACCATTTTTCTTTTTTTTAGACAGAAGGGAAGGGAGGGAGAAAAAGAAGGAGAGAAACATCAATGTGTGGTTGCCTCTCACATGGCCCCCACTGGGGACCTGGCCTGCAACCCAGGCATGTGCCCTGACTAGGAATCGAACTGGTGACCCTTTGGTTCGCAGCCCATGCTCAATCCACTGAGCTACACCAGCCAGGGCCTGTTTGGGTACCATTTTAAATGGAGAAATAGCCTACAAATATTTCTAAAAAGCAAACTAATAGCCTATGAGAAGAGAACTTGCTTACAGGATGAAAGGTCAAAGAAGATGGTGGAGTGTTGCTTTGTTGGAATGCAGCTGGGAATGAGCACATCTGGGATTCACATGTTTTACACACAACTCCAAATGCCCACAAAGGTGCAGGAGGTACCAATCTGGGAGATAAAATAAATTTAGCAAGTAGGATAATTTAATAATATTCAGTCCAGAAATATTGAAGATTCACTGTATAATGTGTCATTGAGGGCTTGTAGTCTGTCAGTAGGCTGGGCTTGCTTATCACCATCTGTCATCTTGGGCAAAGAATTTGTCCTCTCAGTCTTGGTTTTTTCACCTGTGGCACAAAATTATGATAGCTCTAACCTTTTGTATACATAATGAGGATTAAATGACAAATTGCATGTAAAATGTTTACCTGGCATATGATAAATGGTCAAAATTATAAATTACTCATGAAAGGAAGACTAAATATGGTAACAAGAATTACTTTCAGCATATGTAGAAGTTTCCTACTAACATTTCTCAAAGGGCTGGGGGAACAATATTTGACTGAATTATTTACTTTTTTCATCTTATTTTCTGTGTATAAGCAGAACCAATTTTAGTGGCAGATATAAAGGATGTTAAATTCTAAATAAAATGATTTGGGTGAAGTATTGTAAATCAGTAATGTCATTTTGAGAGTCTTAACTAAAGTATGCAGGTGCTAAGTTGTAAATGGGACCATGTGCTAGAATTTCAATTAATGCAAATAGAATAGAAAGTTGAACTAGAAGTACTAATTTTATTTGCCTAGATTAAGCCGGGAAAAATGAGCTCATGTCTCTTAGGACCTGATCTCAATGCTGAAATATAAATGCACAGAAATGTAGTTGCATGACTTAAAATCTATCCTTTTGATATGCTTTAAAATTTTTATATTAAATAAACATTAACTTTTGCTGGAAATCCTAAAAAGGTATTTTCAAACTTTACAATCCATCTATAACAATGTCTGTGATTACAAAACAGAAAAAGTGAAACAATACATTATGAATTATTAACCCAAGAATTCTTGCTCAAAAACAGTGCCTGCTTAATTCATTAAAAGGACACTTGAATTATCTCTCACTTTATTTCAATTAGACATATTCAATACTCAAATTTTTACCAGATAGTGCAAAATAGAACAATGAATGATAACAATTGATGAAATCAGAAAAAGAGTAACTGAGTAGGTTTTTTGTTTCCATGTTGCACATTGTGATTACAGACTGAGGTAGAGGTGAAAGGGCAAACATTTCATGTTGAACATATTTCATTCTATTAAAAAAGTTCTTGAAATGAGTCAGAGAAAAATATACTGAAGAGATGTCGTTCTCAACCATTCTGTATTTCTTTGGGAAATTTAAAAAAAAAATTTACATGAAAAACTAAAGAACTTTCTCCCCACAGAAGTTCATTATGCATATAACCAACTCTTAAAATACGCATATGTGTTTTTTAATGTTAATGGGTTTAAACATGCATGACAAGATAATAGATATGGGGAAAAATCACTTTTAGTTTCATTCAATTGATTTCCACAGAGCAACTTTTTAGAAAGAATAAAAAATAGTCATTTTAACATATTCAGGGAAGTCAAAGTACATGTTATATTTCTATAGCTTTTTGTAGCTTCACCTCCCCACCCCTTCCCCGTAGATATTAACTGAAGATGCTGCTTAGAGAAAAACAAAGCAACCTCTGCCTCTTGTAGCCTTTTTGTACTGATAGAACATTCTGAATTTTCATTAAATTGTTGAAGATGCTACAGGGACTTCAGTGGAAAGTCTGTACATCCCATTGATTTCCATAAGAAAGGCAAAGAGGGTGAACCACGAAGCAAAACAAATGTAAAAGAAATAGGAAAATATCACTCAATTCTGTGATGTCTGATGGGTAGTATTTGAAGAAAGTGTTTACTTCTTTCATAAGCCCATGGCCTAAAGCAAGGTATTATCACCATTTGGATCAACAAATATCCTATAAAGCCACAACCTCTATTCTGGCATATTTTACAGTTCATTACCTTACCTGGAACTATCATGGGGATTCATCTCAATCACCTTACAAAACCTTCAAAGCCTGGAACCATTCATTCTTCATTGATCCATTGGTCACATCACTTGGTTTTCATAGAAATATATAACCATGGCTGATAATGCTTTCTAGCACAATGATACAGAATTTCAATCACACATCCTTTGGTGCTTGTCTTTGGCATCCTTTCTCCAGAAGCTGCACCTAATGACAAGCTTGGTCATGTAAAGAATGTAAATTTAAAGAGCCATTTTCCTTTATAACAAACAGACCCAGCTGGGAACACAGGTGTTTACTGCTAAGGCAAAGCAAAATTTCCTGCTACCTGGAAGGGTCTTATTATAAAACCACCTAGACAAGCTTTCAAAATCTATATACAATCTAGTTCACTCTCAATGTGAGTATAACTTCAAAGAGAGAAAAAAGTGAAATTATCTGAATCGCATATTAGAAAACTCATCAGGAGTATATATACAGTATATACTCCTGCATACACACATGCACACACACACATACATACACACACATACACACATATACATATATACGTGTGTGTGTATATATATATATATATATATATATATATATATATATATATATATATACACACACACACATATATCATCTTAATTGAAGTTGCTGTTGCTTCTTAACATAATTTCCTGGCTTCTCTATACACAGACTCAAAATCTAAAATTTGGAATAATCCAGACTAACAGAAACATGAGTTACAACACTTTTGTACGTTTATCCTAGTGTCCTTCACTAAAGAATAAACAAGATCAGCAAGAATAGTGTACGAAAACAAAGCCTAGAAATTTGAATAAAATAGCAAAGTTTTACAATAGTCAAGGGATATAAATGCATTTACATATAAAGTGTTTGTGGCATTTCCTAACATTTTAGCAAGTTATGAGAAAATTCATGATCATTGTAGTGTGTTTTTTGTGGTTGTTCTGTTTTTAAGTTGACCTTGTAAAATAAAGTAATCTTTGTTCTGCATGATTTGATCCAGCATTGTAACTGCTCAGCTTCTGGTCCTTGTGTCTGGGACCCCTCAGACTGCAGAGAGGGCCTACAAGAGTAAGAACTACTTAGTATTGCATTTTCTCCACTGACTGTCCTGTTTAATCTTACTAACTTTTGGAAGCGCATCCAGGATTCCTAAGATAAGTGTATAACACATATAAAGTATCTGCCCATTAGTTGCAATGTGATACAGATAAAATTCTACAGGATCCCACATCTTGGTCCTTGTGTACATATCAGTACATCACAGTAAACAAGTAGGTGCTTTACAGACACTACTTAAATTGGACTTTAGACTCATTTCATTTAATGATTTATCCCATGTGAGGTCATTCATGAAGGTCATCTATTCCATAACTAAGCCCTGGGGGCAGTAATGATGATTGAACTTGAGAAGTCATAGTTTTTAAGAGCATCAGTTGAATTTAGGGTTTTAATTTTTAATTTGTATTAGTTTCTTTCCGCTTATCTAATACTTTGCTTCTTTGCATAGAAAAATGATTTTGTATTATTGATAAACTCTCACAAAAATTTAATGAAATGAACATAATAAAATTGGGTTTGAATTTTATCTAACAAATATCTGAGAGAATGAGGTGATTAAAAATTATAGAAACATTTCCTCCAGTTGTGCAGCATTTTCTAGCACTGTCATCTATCATTCCTCTCTTTACACTTTTTAATATGTACATTTATATTTATACTTGGCACCATTGCAATTGAGGCCATATCCTATGGTTAAATAACCCTTCCTGCTTTATAGCGGTGATTAATATTCAAATACCTCCTCCAAAAAATAATGTCAGTATGTTGGTAAATGTGTATTTCCAAAAGACCCTAAATGAATGAACACAAATAAAGTGCTCTTCAAAGAAACTCCCTCAGGGAAGTAATGAAGTAGTAACAGGAGGAAATGAAAGAGAAGAGAATAATTTTTTAAAATATATATTGTATTGATTATGCTATTACAGTTGTCCCATTTCCCTCCCTTATTCACCTCTTCTCTGCATACCCCTCCCACCATCATCCCCCACCTTAGTTCTTGTCCATGACTCGTACATATAAGTTCTTTGGCTTCTACATTTCCTATACTCTTCTTAACCTCCTCCTATCTATTTTGCACCTAATATTTATGCTTCTTATTCCCTATACCTTTTCTGCTATTCCCCCCCTCCCCACTGATAAAGCAAATATATAGTAAGAAATAGCAAGGCAATTAAAATGATATAATGGAAGTATCTATTTAACACCAAAGAAGAAGGCAGTAATGGAAGAATTGAAATACAAAAAATATATAGAACATATAGAAAACAAATAGCAAAATAGAAGGCATGAATCTTACCTAATCATTAGCTATACTAAATGTAAATAGTTTAAACCACCAATTAAAAGGCAGAGATTGGCAAATGGAAAAGGAATACAACATGATTCATCTATTTACTGTATACAATGGAAACACTAGTTTCAAAGATACAAAATATTGAAAATATAATGATGGAAAATATAACCCATGCAATGATCAAAAGAGAACTAGGGTGTCTATACAAATATCCAGCAAAATAGACTTTTAAAACCCTTCTCCCACAGTCCCTCCTCCCTTCTCTCTGGCTATTGTTAGATTGTTCTTAATTTCAATGTCTCTGATTATATTTTGCTTGCTTTGTTCTTTTGTTGATTATGTTCCAGTTAAAGGTGAGATCATATGGTATTTGTTCCTCACCGCCTGGCTTATTTCGCTTAGCATAATGCTCATCCATGCTGTCACAGAGGGTATAACCTCCTTCTTTCTCTCTGCTGCGTAGAATTCCATTGTGTAAATGTACCATAGTTTCTTGATCCAATCATTTGCTGATTGGCACTTAGCTTTCTTCCAGCACTTGGCTATTGTAAATTGTGCTGCTATGAACATTGGAGTGCATAGGTTCTTTTGAATTGGTTTTTCAGAGCTCTTAGGGTATAATCCCTGCTGGGTCAAAAGGCAGTTCCATTTTCAGCTTTCTGAGGAAATTCCATACTGTTTTCCATAGTGGCTGCATCAGTCTGCATTTCCTCCAGCAGTGCAGTAGGGCTCCCTTTTCTGTGCCTCCCCTCCAACAGTTACCTGTTGCTTTGTTTATGATTACCATTCTGACCGTTGTGAGGTGGTATCTCACTGTGGTTTTAATTTGCATCTCTCTGATGGTTAGTGATGCTGAGCATCATTTCAAATGTCTCTGGGCCCTCTGTATGTCCTCCTTGGAGAAGTGTCTGTTCAAGTCTTTGCCCATTTTTTAATTGGGTTTTTTGTCTTCCTGGAGTGGAGTTGTATGAGTTCTTTATGTATTTTGGAGATCAAACCCTTGTCTGAGGTATCATTGGCAAATATGTTTTCCCATATAGTTGCTTCTTTTCATTTTAATGCTGTCCCCTAAAGCAAGGGGCATAAAGGAAAGAATAAACAAATGGGACCTCATCAAATTACAAGGCTTCTGCATGGCTAAGTACTAGCTTTATAATCCTAAGCTTGTTATGCAACCATTCTCAGGTTCTCTGCATACCTCTATTCTCAAGTTTTATATTAAGATCAGATCATATTATATATGTAAAAGTACTTGTAAAATGGAATCCCAATGTTGTTTTCAACATTATTATTGCATTATACTTACTGTTTATAAAGAAATCAGCCTTCATGGCACCCTCAGGGTTGGGTCAAGTACACTACAGCGCCTTCTCCCTTTGAGATGTATAAAAAAATACAAAACAGGATTCCAAGTTGTAAGGTATTTTAATTTGATAAAGAAGAGTTATTTTAGTTTTGCTCGTGGATGTGAATATTCAATTTTGCATTTTTTAAAATTATTGCAAGTACAATTGTCTCCATTTTCCCACTACCACTTTCCCCTACTCCACCCATCCCAACCTCCCACCCTCAATCCTACCCCTCTTTGGCTTTGTCCATGGGTCCTTTATACACGTTTTCTGATGACCCTTCCTCTTCTTTTCCCCATTATCCCCCTCCCCTCTGGTTACTGTCAGTTTGTTGTTTATTTCAATGTCCCCAGTTATATTTTGCTTGCTTGTTATTTTGATTAGGTTCCACTGATAGGTGAGATCATATGGTATTTGTCTTTCATTAGCCCTCTATATTTATTGGAACTTGGGAAAGGCTATTGTTGCTTTGAATCCTATTATTGGAAACTAGAAACTAGAAACTTGATCCACATAAAGATTTTGTGAAACACTTATACATATTTATAGCTAGAGATGTAAATAAACTCATAATTCTGGCTTCAGTCAGACAGACAGGAAAATCATTAAGGCAAAATAAGAGTAATTTAAATGATAAAGATTCAAGCAGGGAAAACAAAATATTTTTGGATTAAAATAATTTAAATGCTTAGCAATTACAATGGACTCTTTTCTCTGTTCTGGGGAGAAAGAAGAGGAATAACAGGGAAAAAGAAAATGCTTAGCTGAACTACTGACATTGTTAGATTACAGGAAGATTAAGTACATAGTTAGAGGAGCTACCTCAACATACTCCAAAAAATGCGGAAAATAGGTCCCAGTGGCCATAAGACACGCACAGTGTCAGGATTTTCTTATTCGGAATGGCTGCCAAATCTCCCTTGCGCTCCATAATCCAACCAGTCAGTGCCTTTGATTGCCTGGTTCCTACTATGGCTTTTACTGCAGAGAGGACCGGAATCTGCTCCACAGTCTGCCTTTGCCCCATAAGAATGGTAGAGAAGTCTAAAAGTAGAGCCAGAAGACAGAGTGGCGAGGGGCACTGCTGTGATGCTCACAGAAAAGCCATTAAAGGTTCAGGTTGGGAATATGACCAGTACTACTCCCCATTGTGCTGCTAGTTAGTAGCTTATGACCTTAGACAAGTTCCTTCATCTAAGTCTCAAGTTTCTCACTTGCAAAACATGGATAGGATCTCTCTCACAGGAAATGTGTAAGGGTTGTATAATGCTATACACAAATTGCTTAGAAAAAATCTTTGCTGGTAAAAAATGCTCAAGGACTGTAACTTTATTATTGTTCTAGTGCAAAAAGGCAGTAAAAACAAAATGGAGAAAAGAGATGACAGTAGCTCTTTCACTAATTATGGTAGATCCACTAATTTTTTAAAAGTGCCTTCTGTTTATCCAAAATAAAAAAAAACAGAATTATGAAAATACAATTTTTCTGTTTCTACTATGTAAGCTGATGATGCTGTTTGCAAGTCCTACAAATTGTTTTTTTAAGTTCTTAAAGCTCCTCTTTATCTCTCAATCAGGTTGCCATATTCAACGGGTACTAGTTCCTGGAAGAAGCTCTCAGGTGGACTGCTGGCCAAGTCTTGAATTCACCGTCCTGGGGCTGCATCAGTTGGGATGGGCCCATGATGGAAGTCTCTGTGCCATTTTCCACAATGCATATAACATAGAAAGTGTTTGAGTTTGCCAGAATTAACACATCCCCTGAAGTCACCAACCTTATACATATGACTAAAGATGTCAAAAATTAATGTTGGTGTTTGGAGGAAAACTGGAATAAAATATTTTGAAATGAAATGAATATAAGAGGTCAGTTTGTGAGTGTGCTGTTTTGTATGGTGGAGGGAATAAAGCTTGACTCCTAGCTGTAGACAAAATCAGCTAGGGTTGGGGGTCACTCCAAATATGTGGAGAAGCTACAAAGGGACTGAGGATATTCCTCAATGGCATACGCCTGCCTCCTCAATACTGCTTAAAGACTCAGAACCTGAGCTAAAGAAGAAAATCTTAAACCCACTAAAACTGCGAGATTACTGGAAGATTAAGAATATAGTCACAGACACTACCACCAAATGCTCAAAGAAATTTGGAAAACGGGTTTCTGTGGCAGCAAAATACCCACTGAGTCAATAGTCTCTAAGAAGTGCTGCTGAACTCCAGAACTCAGGCAGGGTCATTGATTGCTTGGTAAACTCATAAATCCTAGATTCCATAATCCAGTGACTCCCAAAGGGCAGCCTTTAACCAGCAGTGGCAAAATACCACCTGGGAGCTTTGTAGAAATGCAAATTCATGAGTCAGGTTTTATACCCACTGATTTAGAAACTGTCTTAACAAACCCACAAGGTGATTTCGAAGTGCCCTCAAGTTTGAGAACCAGTGATATAGCATAGAGTAACAGTGGGTAATGGCGGGTTTGTGAGAGTAACCAGGAAAACCTCCAGGCCAGGTTCCCAAGAACCCCAGCAGTAAACAACGTGACAAAGAAGCAATTTTTGCAGTGGAATGTTATGAGGAAGTCAGGAAAAACTATAGTTCACACTGAGACTGGAAGCTCACATGTTACTTTTCTAGGAGTAATATATTTAACTTTTTGCTTGAAGAAGTCACTCGTTAAATTTACCACTAATGCAAGTTGCTGTCTGTATCAGAGAAAACATAAATGCTGGAAGAATTATTCCATAGGCTCTGCTATTCTAGAATCCATAGAGAAGATTTTAGACAAAAAAAAAATCTGGGAAGGAAGCCAGAAAGTTTAAGAAATTCAAAGTGGTGAAGCGGAATTAAAACAGGAGTCTGGAGTTTGAAACTTAGGATAATGAAATAAAAAGAGAAAGAAAAAAAAATCAGAACCATTTTTGATAAGTGAAAGTTACGACCTCTTTCAAGGCTGTATGAATCCAGACCTTCTGATCTCACGTCTGGTATAACAATAAAGGATTCACACACGCAATCATCTCTAATGAATCTTTTTCATAATCCTGAGAGGAAGACAGGAGAAGATAAGAGGGATGCAAGCCTGCAAGATACGGCTGAAAATGTGGGATGCTTTCTGAATGTGACCGAAGACGTCCGGAAAGACTGCCAGCACTCAAATCTCCTGAACGTTCGCTGCTCCTTTTAGTGCATAAAAGGGTGGATGACTCAGGCAGAATAGACATGAACTATATCCCCATTGATGTTGAAGTTCTTAAGGAAAGAGAATAATATGGGAGTTTTTTCTCTTTTTTTTTTTTAATTGAAAACTGGAAGTTTGGAAACTGTAATAGCACAGTCAATAAAATTTAATTTAGAAAAAGAAAACTAAGTTTGGAATATAATTTAGCAGCAGGTATGATGAGAAAACTAAGAACTTGTCAAAGGACAGTAAGTTTTTTTTATTTGACTAATATAAGAAAATTAGTTGTGCAATGATGACATCATGAGAACTGAATATGACATTTTCATCTAGGGCATTGTAATTTGACCCAGTGGGTCGCAAACAAATGCAGCGAAGGGAAGAGATGTTCCAAAGTAACTTCCAAGTAAACAGAAAAAAATATGTAATGAAAAACAGATGTGATTATAGAGGAGTAAAAAAATAGTGGTAATGGCCAAACATCCTTAAGAGAACATAGGAAAGAAGAAAATGGAGCTTCAGATGTCTTTCTTTATAATGCATTTTAATAAAAAGAAACAACTTTGTTCCCACAAAAATTACCAAGTCCTGGTTGTGAGCTAAATGATTGCTATGGAAATGGAAAGATATGCCTATTTGCATGGTGGGATATTGGACCACGTGCCAAGAAGACTCTTATACAAAGATTCACAAAGCTGAGGGTGTGTGGGATATTCAGAGCAGGTGGATGAGGGTGAAAGGAAAGAGACAGGAAATCATTGCAGTCACACACTCAGGGCTGTCGAGTTTGAGTCCAATGGGGTATGGTGGTTACTTGTCTAATACAGAAGGTAAAACCGGAGAAGGTATTAGTGGTTGGGGACTCCAGTGATCTGGGTGTTTCATTCAGCTAAAGTGAAAACAGCTGATAAAATATTACTAAAAATGGCCCTGGTTGGAGTAGCTCAGTGGATTGAGTGCTGGCCTGCAAACTGAAAGGTCGGCGATTTGATTCCTAGTCAGGGCACATGTCTGGGTTGCAAGCCAAGTCCCCAGGTGGGGTAGTGAGAGAGGCAATGGATCAATGTATCTCCTGAACATCCATATTTCTCTCCCTGTCTTTCTCTCTCCCTTCCCCTCTCTCTAAAAATAAATAAATAAAATCTTACAAATATATTTAAAATTTTCATTTTAGAGAAGATAGAATTACATATTTTTAAGTGTAGAAAAGATTTTCATAAGAGTTAAGTACAAGTCCCTCCCATCAAATTTAAATCCAGGGAAACCCAGGCCTGCAAAGGTTGCAGAGTTAATTATACATGACAGAAATAAAATGCAGGTTCCACTTTATTTTTTCACTCTTTAACTATTTGTAGAATCCCCCCTATGCTCCAAACATTGCTCTAGGCACTTGAGACACATTAGTGAAAAACAGAAAGCTCCTTGTAGCAATTACAAGCTATTCTCTAGAATTTACTCTTTAGATGTTACATTCATAATATATCAATTTTAAGAGAAAGCAAAAATCTTTTTAAAAGATTAGCCTATTTACAGTTCATTTATTATAAATATTATAATAATTATTCATTCATTATAAATATTAACTGAGTGCCTACTTATGGGGCAGGCGTTGGCATTGTCTGAGGTGCGAGGGGTATGGCAGTGAATAAAACAGACAGGGCTCTGCCTTTCCCAGTGGAGAAGATAGACAGTAATCAAATAAACAAACGAATCTGCAGCATGATGGTTGATAGTAGCAAGTGCTGTGAAGAAAAGCAAAGTGGGGGTAAGGACAAGGATAAGACAAATGGAGGTATGTTCTTTAAGGTGGGGTGATGCTATTGGTTAAAAAGAACCCGAAAGAAGTGCCTCAGCAAGCCAGATGGCTACCAGAGGGAAAAGCATTCCATCCACATGGAACAGCAACTGCAAAGGTCCTGAAGAAGGTATACTTGTGGCATGTCCAGAGGCTATTAAGAGCCCAGTTGATAGGAGGATAGGATAACAGAAGCCGAATAGCAGAGGGAAGACTGGAGAGGTAGCAGAGGAGCCAGATTACACAGGGTTTTGTAGGCCAAATTCTGGACTTTGTAATTTAGTCTATATTTGAAGGAATGTCATTGGCTCCCCAAGGAGGGTGGGGATCAGATGTACTTTGTAAAAGAATACTGCCCTGACTGGTGTGGATCATGTGGTTGGGCATCATTCTGCAAGGTGAAAGGTCACTGGTTTGAGTCCCAGTCAAGGAATCTGCCTAGGTTGCGGATTCCGTTCCTTGCCTGGGCATGTATGAGAGGCAACTGATCGATGTTTCTTTCTCACTCCCTTCCCCTCTCTCTGAAAATAAATAAATAAAGTCATAAAAATAAAATAAAATAATAAAATGAAATAAAAATAAATTTGTTGCATAAAAAATAAAACCTAAAAGGGCAAGCATGAAAGGAGGGAAACCAGCTGTGCTGTAAATAACTACATGTCTAAAGTCTGTTTTGCATATAAGGTACATATTCATAGGTTCTGGAGATTAGCCTATCATGGAGTTTTTAATTATTACAACTTTAACAGAAAAAAAGAATGCAATGTACCTATGAAGAGGATCATATTCGTTGCAGTTAATAATTCTGTTTTAAGGCCACAGGTCTCTCGCATAGCTACATACTGTTGTTAGTGTACAGCCCTGATACCAGGTAAGCCTAAGCTCCTCTAATCAATTGATCCTTTTTGTTTATTACACTCTCCTCTCAGGAATTTGGCATTCGTTTCCAGATGAGCCTAGTGAAGACCCAGATTGACAAGTCTCAGGGCTGGCTGCCCATCCCTCCCTACTGGCTCTTCCCCATTCCCCTTGCTATTTATGGCTGCCAGTTGAGGTCCTATTGCTCTCAGGGACATAACATGAGGAATCAAAGCGTTACTACTGTTTCAAATTCCTTGGATATTTGAGCTCTGTGGACTAGCCATCAAATCCTATGTTTGGTCACTTTCTCCCTCCCATGAGACTCTTTCCATTCTACCAAAAAAGAATGTCTACAGTCCATATTTCTTACTTGTACCCACCTGCCTTAGCACACCTGATACTGTGGTGGATACATACACATGTAGCTGAGACTTTCATTCACTAGGAACAGTGGGTAGGAAGCTGTTTTGGTCCTGGGCTTGGCAGGCAGAAAGTATTTTGTCAGGCATACTGGGTCAGGTGTGGGAGAAGGAAATCTAATACCAAATGTGGAGTCATTGAAGCTTGAGGCATGTTTAAGGAATAGCAAGAAATTCACTTAGATAAAAGCCTTATTCACATTTTCAGTGCTCCTGTCATGAAATTAGACAATATCACATGTGAATCTTAGCTAATAAGCTGTGATTTTTGTCACTGTGGCATTTGTGTATTTATGTGCTTAACTTATCTGAAACACAAAGCTGCTTCTTTATGCAGAAAGAAGCATAATATAATTATTGTTGGAAAACTTACCTGCTGTGCTCATAATGCTCTTGTTGACTACCCTTAAGAGGTTCATTATGATAAATGGTGCATAAATGAGAACCACTGCTGAATAAAGATGTTCCCTACTTTCTTTCATAAGGAAGATTTTTTGCCTTTGCATTCATTAAAGAGGGTCCCATGGCTTATACAAAGGAAGCATATTTTTCTTACATTCTTTAACCTCAGGTGGAAGGTAGTTCCTTCTCTCAGATAACTTCTGTAAATTAAAAACAAATTAAAAGATGTCTAATTATAATTATACCTGGTAGGTCATATTTCTCAAATGAGTCCTTTTTAAAAAGTTTTTAAGGTGTGTCTGGCTTCTACTTCTTCTTCTTCTAATTACTGTTGTTCAGCTATAGTTGTCCCACCTTTTTTCCCCTTTGCTCTTTTTTCCCCTTACCATTTAGTCCCCTTACACCCCCTACCCCCAGCAATCACCACACCGTTGTCCATGTCCATGAGTCCTTTTTCCTTTTTGCTCAATCCCTCCACCCCCTGACCTCCCCTCACCTACTAGCTGTCATCTGCTCTCCATCTATGAGTCTGTCCCCATTTTCCTTGTTAGTTCAGTTTATTCTTTAGATTCCACATATGAGTGAAACCATATGGTATTTTTATTTCTCTTACTGGCTTATTTCAGTTAACATAATGTTCTCTAGGTCCCTCCATTCTGTTGCAAAAAGTAAAATTTTCTTCTTTCTTTACGGACAAGTAGTATTCCATTGTATAAATGTCCCATAGGTATTTTATCCTTTCATCTATTGAGAAACACTTGGGCTGCTTCCGTATCTTGTCAGCTGGTAACCTGTGATCTTTGTCACAGATTTAAAGGTATATCTGTCTCTATCAGAAAGGACAAACTAGAAGCTCATGGGTCAAACTATTGTTAAATTAATTAATCAAAGAGGCCAATTAAAGAATGTCCTTATTTTACTTCTGCACTTTTTCTCTGTCTTTCCCCTGGTTTTTGTCTGAGGAGCTTTACTAACTGAATCAGTACTTCTGATTTGGGACTGACCTATTCAAATTTATTTTGCTTAAATAAACTCTTAAAAGTTTTAATAAGTTTTAGTTTAACTTCTAACACACCGCTGGTTGATATGTCTGGTTTCGCCAATACATGTTTTAAAGTGTTTACGTTTCACAAAATTTCAGGCTATCGTTTATTGGATAATAGCAGGATTGAGCAAGATTGAGCTGGAATCCCTGTGTAGCATCAATTGGAATCAATTGAGCCTTGTCTACCTCAGGCTCTATGCATTCCTCCACCATCTCCTGCCTGACTCTTTTCATTCCTTCATGTTTCCTTCCAGGCCTCTGTACACATTTGAGTTGGTTAATTGATTTTTTTACTCTGATATTTATTTTGAAAGTTTATTGTTAAACATGTTTGCAATTTAAACCAGTCAAATTAAATGCCGTCTCCCTCATATTTTACAACGAAATAAGTAGCAGGTTAAGAGAAATCCTTTGCAGACTTCTCAAAAACTTGTAAAGACTACCTCCACCCTCATCCCTCACTCCCTGCATGGTGCTTAGCTTAAAGCCTTTTAAACTTCTCACACAGTGGTAAGGAAATGTAAGAGGCCATGTCTCCAAGAGTGCGTATTTCTTTGCTGATTATATATAGCTAAAAAGAGAAAACACACAAATTTTCACTCAATTCCATAAAACCACTGGCTAAAAAAAATCCAGTGAAAACCAGTAATATTTGTTTTAAATCAAAAAGATAAAGCAAAAGAAAACAAGTTAAGAAACCCTAATCTACTCATTTTTTACTTTTAAAACAATTTATTATTATTATTACATGACTTCGGTGATGGGAGTTCCGTAGATCTTAATTTCACTCTTGGCATTGTCATTTACTTAAGGTTTACTGAACCCTCTTTTTACTCAGTTTTCTTCAGTCAAGTGGGGTGTCGTGTGTTGCTATTAAGTTTCCAGGAAATGTATGCAAAAGCTGAGCACAGTGGAAGTGAGTAATCGGTACCATGTTATTATAATTTGAGCTAAATATCTGCATCTAGCCTCTAACTTCCTTAGACAGAAACATTTGCCAAAACCTGATTTAGACACGTTGCAGTGTCAAACGGTGACTTCTGATTGTTAACCCCAACCTTACATGAACCCGACCATCTGTGTTCTCTGCAACTGTGCCCACAGAGTGAGCACAGCTAGGAAAAAAAAAGAACCATGTAATTGGACAGATTTCACTATAAATTTGGGTCGCTAAACTTATATATAGTTACTGAACACTATCTGGTTATAATGTCTTGTAATTTTATCTTTATATTCTCTTCAGATTGTTCTTCTGCAGAGCTAGTTCATTAACTTCTCACTTTTCAAATCTCCACCTTGCTTCCCTCTTGTTTGCAGCTGATGTTCATGCCTTATGCTTCATTGACAAAAGGTAATTAGTGTGCCGGAAGTTGCTCATATTCCCATCAGTAAATCTATCCTCTTTTTTGCTCCAGTGTAGAAAGTGTCACTCCTCCCATCACAGGCTAATTGTGCCGTGCCGCCTCCTGGTCTGTCATCCGTTCTCCAGGCCCTCGATCCTCAGATAGTCTCTCTGTATTCCCGTCATCATTCTTGCTCACTCATCTACATGACACTTCTATGCACACGAATATGCATTTTTCATCTTAAACAATGTCTGTCTTGACCCTGTATTCCCTTTCACCTAATGTCTCTATCCTCTGCCCCCAACCCATTTCAAATCAAAATGGCATGACAAGTTATGTACATGTGCAGTGTCCTCACTTGACATCCCAGCCACTCCTCAACGCTTCCTCTCATCTGGCCTCCGCCCCACTGGACTGAAAGAGTGTTTGTTCATCCAGACGAAGGCCTTCACTTGACCTAATTCCAAATTAATTTTTGCCCCTTTCTCATACTTAACATGTGTATAAATCACCCGGGCATATTTTTTAAATGCTGATTCAGATTCAGTAGATCTGAAGCACATCCCAAGAGTCAGTCTTGCCAGCAGTGCGCCAGATGGTGTCACTACTGCTCATCTGTGGCAATGCAATTCTTGAACAGCAGGTGTGTTCAGACTTTGTGTCTTTGTTTCTCCTGTAGTTGTTGTTTGTACAGGGTCAGGCAAAATAATACAATAATTAATAAATAATACTACAAGTATAAGCCTTTGATGCACTCAAAACTGTAAATCTACTTTTGCTACACCTTGAATTTTGGGATTTTATTTTTCTGTTTCCTCCTCCTCAAAAATTCTTCTTCCTTATGCATTGCATGTGGAATCCTTCTTATCTTTTAGGTCTCAGTTAAAACTGTCCTCCTGAAAACTGCCTTACTAGCCTACTCATCTACAGTGGGCGTTTGACATTTATTTCTAAATATATTAAGACATATACTGTAGATAAATAGGTAGATTTAAAACTAAAATAATTTTATTATTTTATTATACATTTCCTGTTTGCTTTCTTGTGTTATACTGGCTGTTATAAATGTAACAGGTAACCTCTGTGTTACTGAACCTCAGAAACACCTCCCAGTCTGCAGAGAGTGGGACTCCGAGAGACCAGCCCCCGCCCACAGAGAGCAAGGAGCCGGGCAGGCAGGCTCCATCCCCCGGGAAGGCAGCAGCCACCCCCCCTCCCCCCGCAGTAACACCTCCCACCTGCAGGAGTGGGGGGGGGGCGAAGGACAGGCTACCTCTGTGTTTG
>PVJI01002049.1:130449-156165 GCA_004026765.1 Micronycteris hirsuta
GTACTTTGCAACTTGCGTATTTAGCCCCTGTGCTTTGTCCTTGATTGTAGAACTTGTGTTTAGCTTGAATCATGTAACATTCTGTGCTTTGTTTTTACCAAATAAGATAGCTAGATTTAACTGCTGCATCAAGCTTCTGTAACCCTTGCTTGCCACTAGGCCCACGTAGGCAGGAAGTCTTGCCAGGTAAGCAAGGCGTGAGTCTTGTCACGTAGGCAGGAAGTCCCAAGCTCATGTGCCTTTTTTTTTGTCTCCCAAGTAAGGAAAGCTAGACCTGACTTCCGCTCCTGGCTCCTGTAATCTCGTCACTGCCTGAACATATATAAGCCAGTCCCTTCCTTAGTTCGGGGCCCTGGATTTGGAGATTTCTCCCTAGGGTCCATATGTGTAATAAAGGGTCTGTGACTCATACCTCTCATCAGGAGTTTGGTCGCTTCATTTTCCCGCAACATTACTAGATAGTCACTTCCAGTGGATGGGGGCCATATCATCATCATTCCTCATTCTAGCCAGGCAGAGAGTAAGAATTTAATGTGCATAAACATTGCCTTAATTCTATAAAATTATGCTCTTCAAGTTTAAATTGGTTTGAAACCTTCAAAAATGCATTTGCTGATTTGTTTTATGCTTTTTTTTAAACCAGTACCCCTTGTTAAGCTGAGTTTCCTGCTCCTATCTTCATATACTTCACTCCCATAACACTGTGCCCAGGCTTGCTTTCTACTAGCGGTGCTCTACCGTCAAACACCAACAGCACCTCTTCGGAGACTTCCCAGCTAATGAATCCTAGTGGCTTCTTCTTACTTGAGAAGAAGCAAGTATTTCAGCCACTCATGGGAAGTTAACATATAACACCTGGAATAAGTCAGTTGTATTTGTTTGCTTGTTTGTTTGGTTTTGCATTTGTCATCTCCTTCCCTAAGTGAATAGTAATTTCCTGGAGTTCAAGAACCATTATCATAATAATGATAACAATTTTCTAAATACCAATCATATAACAGTGCTTTACAAAAGTAATTTATAACCTTCAAAACACTGCTTCTTATAGCTTTTATTGTGCCCATTTTATAAATAAGGAAACTGTGCACCTAGGGCTGCCTGGCAAAATGTGGGAGAGTGTGAGCCCCAAACCAATGTCCCTTCTACCACGATATCTTTTCCTATCTCCCCACATCTCCATTCTCCTACATATTGACCTCTAGTACTCAGCAAACATCCCTCACATCATAAGGATGCAATAACTGTTGCAAAAATCCTGGCCCTTATTCTCTTTAGAGCCTGAACCAGAAGGAAACTAAAATAATTAGAGATTCTCATAGCCCATTTCTTTTCCTCAGAGATATCTACGCTACACAGTGTGACATTTAGAAGCCACTGATGTTTTATCTTCTGTTTTTGTAATCCTGCAATTCAGGCAGTGAAAGGAAACTCATAATATCTTTCTTTTGGAAAAATCTGTAGTGAAAGGACTCACAAGTTTTCTCATTTTTATGGCAGTGTTTGGAGATTATTTATTGTTTGATAAGATAGTGAAATCTTAGAGCAGTTTAGGAATAAATATACAATAATCATTTTTTCCTTATGAAAAATTTCATAACTTTTGCCTTTAGGAATAAAAGAAACACTCCGAAATAAAGGACATAATGAGAAAAAAAAATGGTTTCTCCTTAGATGGGCAGGGAATCAATTTAGTCCCCTAAATAGGGGATAGAGGTGGAAGCAGAGCTCATTGTACTTTTTAATCCCTTCTGAGTGTTGTTAGGCTTTATTTAGTGGGACAACTAAACCCCTCACACTTCTCAGCAAACACTGAGATGAAGCACATGATGGAAAATATATTTTACCAAGCCATAACAAGGAGAGCAGGCCTGTCTTAAAAGTCTACTATTAAGTACACCGTAGAAGAGACATGGGAACTACCTGCTAAAATCATACTAGATTGAGAGACAAAAAATAAATAAATAAACTTGTGAAAATTTCAAAGTGATAAATCAGTACAAAGACAGGTCCACCAATGAGAGGCTGTTTTAACAACTAGAACTAAAGAAGCATCAGTTCGTGGTAAAGAGGCCTTCCCTCCCAGGGTAGTTGTAGGCAGAACAGGAAGGGTGCTCAGAAGGGACCACCACACAGGTCTGTGTTTCTTTAAGACGCCCCGCTTGCTTCCTAGGAGCAATTTACCCTGGCATGAAAAACCCCGCAATCAATACTCAAGGGACTCCGATGTGTATCTCTGTTTGACTTTGTTTGTGTTGTATTTATTTATTTTTTCTTCTCCCTGAAATTCCTCTGTCCATTTCCTTGGTCTAAAATGGCTCGTGAAATGAAGCTGGATTCTTAGCAGAGATGACCAGCAATTCTGGGGCCCACATGGGGACATGTAGCTTGCCCCATGGTAGTTGCATAATTGTATTGGAGGAAGGAGATGGGATGATTGTCTTGAGAGTTTTTCATAAAATAATAGTAGAACACATGCAAAAAGGTGACCAGGAGAGCTAAATGTGCTCTACTATGATTCTTGACATTTTGTCCCACGAGACAATTTCAAGAAGTTTTTATGCAAATGATTTAAAGCCCTCAGTGGTAGTTTTTAGTCACCTCCTTGCAAGCCTCTGGCTAAAGTTCATATTTTATTACTCTCCTTTCCCTTCTTCCATCCAGTCTTTTTCTAGAATCAATAAGTATGAGGGGAAAAGTTTGTGAAAAAGCCAGTAGCAGTTCTCAGAAAAGAAAAAAACAGAATGATGCAGAAATGGGAGAGTCCATCATTTGCTAAAATTTCACTCATGTTACTAATAAAGAGTCAAATCAGGAACCAATGCTAAATGAGTAGGTGATTGTTGTAATTGAAGACACTCTCTCAATTTATTCATGACTAAGGGTCTCAAGGATCTGTCATTGAGGGTTTTATTAAAGGTTATGAAAGGCACTGGGATGGGGAGAAGATAAGGAGAAAGGTAGAGGAGGCGAGAAAGCAATGTGGGCAATGGAGGAGGTGATTTTTTGCTAACCTTGCTTCATCTGGGGTCAGAGTGGCATCACGGGAATATTGAATCTCTGCTCACCTCTTTTCTTACCCAGCTACCATGATGTCGGTGTGTTCCCATGGCTCTTGCCTGTTGTACCATCTAGAAAGCCTCATTGCCAGCTTTTCCATGCTATTTCTGATGAAGGCATGACTAACCCTAATCTTTGCTTAGAAAAACAAAGTGCTAAACTGTAACCTGTCCAGGAAGATGTTTGCCCACCACTTGAGGCATAAATCAAGAAATGATGTTTTCTACATGAAGAGTGTTCAGTGAACTGACTCTAAGCTCTTTTTAGAGACTATACTAGTTAATTTAGCTATGAAAATGACCGATGAGAGCATTCCATTTTCAACTGTACTTCTACATGTTGAACTTACACAGAAGTTCTGTATCCTTTTAGATTTAAAAAGGTACATGGAGCACTTGCCTCTAAATAACATTCTGGTTCTGTGGAGGAATGAAGAATCACTGACTAACTGACACCAAATTCTAAACTAAAGGAAGGGTTCTATGGACATCTATGATTTGAACTAAAAATGGTTGATGCTGATTTAATATCAAGTTTTGGAGATTTGACTCACTTTTGCTTTGTTAAGTATCGAGATCCACAAGACTTAATAAATTACTATCTTCTGATTGTGCTCAAGGTTCTGTTGAATAAAGGCTTAGAATAAACCTCCTTTTGCAATCTGTCCAGAAAGTATACAGCCATGTACTTGGAAAAATGGAGACATTTATTGAAGAAAATGGAAGATACAAAAACATTGTACATAGGACAATGAATCCTCAGTCCCCTTCAACATAGACACCTTGGGACCTCACACAGTTCTCCCAAGAGCTCTTCCACTGTTCAAAAATATCTGCAAAATTCTTTGTTGGAATCGCCATCAGTTGTCCCATCATACTTTCCTAAATCTCATTGATGGTCTGAAATCTCTTCCCTTTCAAAGGTGATTTTAGTTTTGGAAAAAGCCAGAAGTTGGAGGGTGCCAAATATAGGCTATAATGGGGCTGAGTCACCTGGATGATCTGATGTTTTGCCAAAAATCTATGCACAAGATGTGATGCATGAGTGGGTGCATTGTCATGATGAAGCTGTCAATTACTGGTTGCCCATAGCTGTGTTTGTGTTCATCCTATTGCATTTCTCAATTGACGAGGAACAACTGAAGGAGTGCTACTTTTTGTTAATTGTTTGGAGGGGCATACTCATGATGGAAAACACCTCGCCAATCAAAAACAGTTAACATGGTCCTGATCTTGTTGTGACTTTGCCACACCTTCTTCAGACATGGAGAACAAAGAGATTCCATTGGGATGACTGGGTCTTCATTTCGGGATTATAGCCATAGACCCACCATTCATTTCTGGCTATAACGTTCTTGAGGAAATCTTGTTCATTGGTAGTGGTTTGAAGTAAATCATTAGCAACTGCAGCACGATGTTCCTTCTGCTCTGGTAGCAGAAGCCGTGGAGCAATTTTACCATGACACGTTTCAAGCCGAGATCCTGCATCTAGACACAGTAGTGTTTGGGATCTTCCAGTCAGTTTCTAGTTCTCACACTGTCGGTCGCTGATCTTTGTTGCCTGCAGCTCATACATGTTCAACATTCTCAGGTGTTCTGCTTGCTGCAGGCCTTCCAGAATGTGGGTCACTTTCAACAGATGCTCTACCATCTTTGAAATGTTTGTGCCACACTTTTATTTCCTCTGAACTCATTTCATTGTCCCCCAAAATCTTCAAATCATCAGAATAGTTTCTGTGGAGGAATGGTCAACCTTAATGTAAAATATGATGCAGATATTTTGCTCTACTTGCTCAGTCATTTTGAATGTGACAGCCACATAGTAGACATGTTCATTCAATGCTGTCTACTGTGCCCACCAATTAGCACAGTGAAGTCATCATTGTTCACACATGCACAATCCAGTCCACTCTCCTTGGCTGTCAGGTTACATCAATGTTGCATAAACCATTTCCATTATGTTAACAATGGCTGGAGTTTCTCTGGACAGACCTCGTATATCAATAGAATAATAGCCCCGGACTCTACCTTTTTAAAATAGATTCTATTTCCTATGATAGCTCAACTCCCCATTTCTAACCACTTGTTTTTAAAGTTCCAATAATTTAAAATAACTCCCTGGATTTTGAAGGTGCTTAATTATTTATTTTAAATTGTTTATCACAGTTCTGTGAATATTATGAGGAAAGAGTTTTGAGGCTTGATGGGGATCAAGAGAGAAGTAAAACATTTCATGCACTTCCTTAGTCACTGTTTGGAGATTGTACTTTCATTAATGTGCAAAGTATTTTAAAGGCTAGAAAACATTAACTTTGAAAAAACTGTAAAGATAATTCTACCTTCCAAAGAAAACATATGAAGTCCAAGAAGTTTGATTTTATAATACCTCAGATGACTTGGCAGTTGCTTACAAATGATTGCCAGAAATATAAAACACAGCTTTGGGGAATAAGCAGCTTAACTTCTCTTACAGACTGACCTGGTATGAGATTCCATCCTGGAGGAGCTTGGGTCGGGGATATTCCCTGTGTCAGTGAAGCAGGGGAAAGCGTTCATGTGCCACTGCCAGGGCTCATCTCTTTGCAGAGCTCTGCACCTGGAAGAAGGTCACATCACAGCTTCAGGGCAGGGTAAGTTCAGTGCTTCACATGAATGACAAAAGGTCTTTGAAGGAGTATGACATCGCTGAAATTAGTAGACAGTGGTTTTTTGATATTTCATTTCTTTTTTTAATAGTTAATTTTTATTGTGTTTATCCTTTGCCATTTATCCCTTTTGTACCCTCTTCCATCTCCATCTAGCCTCCCCCACTCCCCACGATCACTACACTGTTGTCCGTGTCCAGAGGTTCTTTTTCTTTCTTGCTGGATCTCTCCACATCCCCAGCCACCAACCTGTCCACCGGAGGTGGTAGCCTGTTCTCTATCTATGAGTCTGTCTGTATTTTGCTTGTTAGTTCAGTTAGTTTTTAAGCATAATAAAACAAACAACTATATAAGCCCAGCAATTAAGAAGGAGAATGGATAGTGGGACTTCCTGTTCCCTGTTCCCTTTCCCTGCCCGACCTGGTCCAAAGCACAGACCATAAAGCAAGTAATATAAAGCAGCAGCAGCAGCATTCACTATAATGTAGATGTCAGCTGAGGTCACCTTACCTTTTAGTTTAAATAAAATGAGATTGAGTTCCTTAGCCTGTATCTTGACATTCAAGGATTTCTATGAGTTAGATGGGGATCTTATATATTTATAGTCACCTCTAGCTAAAAATTCTGATATCTGTGAAAATCGTGAACCAGTTCATGGCTCATCCTCTTAAAGCCATTCATTTATCTCTGCTTTGTACCAGTGTAAAAGGGGAAATCACCCCTTTTCCTTGATTTGTCTTCCAAAACATGCATACACATATCTGTGTAATTAGCAGACTTCCATGGAAGTTTGGAAGAGTAAAGTGGAATGTATCATGCAGTAAGGCAACACCTTTAAAATGCATCCATTCAACAAAAATAAAGCCCAAATCTCTCTTGTAAAACTTAAATCCTTGTGGGAAGAGATAGACTATAAACAAATACATGCGTATGTAATATACCAACTGTATACAGAAAAATAAACCCTGGTGAGGAGAATGAGCGTGAGAAGGGGAAGATTATTTTGATCAGGGGTCAAAGTAGACCTCTCTGGTCATGTTTCAGCTGAGTCTGGAAGGAAGTAAAGACAGAGCACCATCGTGAAGCTCCTGAGGCAGGAACATGTCCAAGAAAGCAGAGGAGGCCAGTGAGGCTGGAGGAGAGTTTCCAGAAAGGAGAAAGAATTCAGACAGATAAAAGAATCAACTCATGCCAGCTCAGAGTTTTGGATGGGCTAAACGATGAAATGGTGTCTTCCATTTCAGAGAGCCTTCTCACACAGAGCCTTCTCAGCATTCTTTAGAATATAGAAGTGTGACATTTTCCAATAGTCAAATTCGTGATAAGCAGAGTGTCTCCTAACTGGCAGCCTGTTTTCCCCAGCATTTGGCGTGGCCCTCTTGTCTCCCTGGAGTTTCCCTGGTGGGGCTCATTCACGCTCCTCCGGTGCAGAAGCTGGCCCGGCTTCATCTGGCTCGCCATTCTTAGCCTCAACTGATCACACTGGCGATGGTCTTAAGGAGTGCTTTGAAGCCCTGGGCTCAAGAGCAAAACAAAAAGGCAACTTTTAGCATTTAACAGCTACGTAATAGCACGTCAGCATCTTTTACAAGCAGTGCGTTTGTCTCACCAGAGACAGTTGTTCATATTTGCTCAGAGCTAACGGGCCTGTGCATTAGTGCCACAATAGACTGGGGCTGAAGCAATCAACAATGAGCGGCTTTTTCTGAACAAAGGTTTGGTGCCAGCCTTTCCCTTTGAGACAGAGTGGCAAACAGTAATCTCCTCACAAGTATGTCTGCAATATGAAGGGCAGCCATAAATTATTGTCACTTTGTATTTTTAACTTTTTAAAGCCATTCGTTTGGATTCTAAAATGACTGCTATAGAAGCTTCATAACATTGGAAAAGCATTTATTCAGTACAATTATTGGTCACTTATCTGAAAATATTGTTCTATAAGATTTAAATCACATAAGATACGTTTTGTATTGTTTTCTGTTTGTTTTTCTGCCATAAAAACATATTTTAATCTAGTGGGTTTCGGAAAAGCAGCTGGAAGAAGGACAGAGTGACCTTTGTCAAAGATGACAGAGACAGAGAAATGAGGTGGAGCTTCGGCCGGGAGAAACAATCAGGGAAGTTCCAAAGATCGGACAGTAGGAGTACAGTCCAATGTTGACGGTTGGAACAATGACTGAGAAAAGAATAGGAAGTATGATTGAGAGCATTTCAAATTGAAATCCTACAGGGAAATCTGTCTACAAAGATAACAGTACCATGATCAGAGAGTCTAGAGTTAGCAGGTAGAATTCTTCCTAAAGAGACTGGAAGGACAAGTACAAACTCTAATTCTAAAGGAATCTGAGCTAATGAACAGGGAATCAAGGTCTGCATTCTGGCATTGTAAGAAGATAAGTATGTTACTTCATACGAGGTGTGGATACATCACATGCCTGGAATTTGTGCTAAGCGTTATGGAAAGAACTATGAAGAAGATCTAGCTCTTTTTTTAAAACTCTTTGCATGATTTAGTAGACAGATTTTTAAAATTTATTCATTATATTAAGTGAAAATGTATGGTAAAAAGAAGCACAAGGGCATCAGGGAAATATTAACAAAGACAAGATTGTCTTTGTTAGGGAAATTGAGAAAATGTTCCTAGCAAATATTAAAGATTTCGACCCCAAATCACATAACAAATTATCATGAAAATATGTATCATATGACCAGTCCCTCTATCAAAATAAGAGACTATAAAAAGAATTATTACGGATGTTTAAGTATGGTTTGGGAAAGAATAGCTTTGTTATAGTAAAAAGGGCACAGATAAACATTGAGCCAGTTACTGCCACTCTGAGACTCAGAGGTTTGTGTATTTGTAAATCACAGAGTATAAAATTCCACTGCATTCAGTACATGTTATTGCCCATCTTCCAAATCTTTAGGAAATAAGACTATTGAATATTCATCCTGTTATGCTGTGCTGAGAATTTATTTCTATATGTAGATGTAGATATAGTGGAAAAATGATCACTTTCTAGAGACCTTGTTAATGTAACTCCTATTTAATTATAATACCTACTATTCCAGGAATGGCAAAGAAGGCTCTTAATTTATTATTCAAAATAATTAAGTAAAGATTTTGGGCTTTGCAGGAAGAAAAGCACTTATCAAATCAATATTTGTGTTAGTTTTGTTACTATAATAACTAAAACATAGTGTCTCGTCCAAAGTTGTATAGGAAAGCCAAGTGCAAAAAGAAACACTCAATTGGTTTCCACAAAATTATACTGCTTAACACAATAATCGTTCTGTTTTATGTAACATTTTTCCAAAGAGATATGGCATTATCCTAGTAAGGAAAAACAGACATATTGGAAATGTGTCCTTATAAACACTTTATAAATAAAATGCTCCAATGGAAGAAACAAATGTTTCATCCAGGTGAAACACACTTAGTTACACAGACCAACTCCCTATGAATAGTATGCAATTTAGAATTTTTTTAAAGCCAAAATGCAAAGAACATGCTAAGCTATTCATAATAAAGGGAAGTTTCTTAAAGTGGATGGAAATAAAGCTATTGAGAAAAACATGTATGTATTTCAAAAAGTATGTACTGAGTCTCTAATATATGCCAGGCAACTTGCTGTGTGGCAAACACAAAGACACAACAGTGACAATGGCAGATTCTATATTCTAAAAGTGACTGCGAGAATAGCTCCCGTTCGACCTACTCTTTGTTTTAACCCTCACCTAGGGCATGCTTATTGACTTTAGAGAGGGGAAAAGGAGGGAGAGGGAGAGTGAGAGAAACATCGGTGGGAGAGAGAGAGAGAGAAACATCAATTGGTTGCCTCTCACATGTGCCCAGGCATGTGTCCTTACTGGGAATCGAACTGACGATATTTCAGTTTATGGGATGATGCTCCAACCAACTGAGCCAAACTGGCCAGAGTTGTACTGACTCTTTTTAAAATGGGATGTTTGCACCCTGGCTGGTGTAGCTCAGTGAACTGAGCGTGGGCTGTAAACCAAGGGGTCGCTGGTTTGATTCCCAGTCAAGGCACATGCCTGGGTTGCAGGTCAGGTCTCCAGTAGGGGGCCGATGAAAGGCAACCACACATTAATGTTTCTCTCCATGTTTCTCTCCCTCTCCTTCTCCCTCCCTTGCCTTCTGTCTAAAAATAAATAAATAAAATCTTTAAAAAAAACAAAACAGGATTTTGCTGTTCTTCCCATAGAGAGTTGGGGTCTATGTTTCCTCCCTTCGAACCTGGGCAAGCATGTGACTGATGAAAATGCTGCTACATGGTTTCTCAGCTTAGATCATGAAAAGGTGATACAGTTTCTACCTGAATCACTTGGAGAGCTTGTTCTTAGAATCAAAAACCTCATGAAGAGACCCCCATGGAGAGGAACATACACACCATTGTCATCTTGCCAGTCCCATACACGAACCAATTTAAACTCTAGATGCTTGCTGAGACCACATGGCATAGAATAAACTTTCCCCACAGAGACCGCCTACATCATGTATTTAGGAGTAAAATAAATGATCATCCCTGTATCGGGCTCTATGTTTTGGGGTGGTTTGTAACATGGCAATATCTAACGGGAACAGAGAAAGATCAGACAGATTTGCATCCTTCTGAAGCTGACAGTAAATGATTAAAAATCAAATAGGCAATTACGACATCATGTAGACATTGTTCTAAAACAGCAACACTTGAGTGTAAGGGTATATTTGGAGACTGGATAGCAGGTTCAACAACAATAGCTTCTCTGTAGAAGTAACACCTTCGAGGGCACTTGGAGGATGAGTGAGAAATGGAATCTGAATGTTTTAGAGATGACAAGGAAGTATGTCTCCTTAATAGTCTGTGTAGTGATGAGGGTAGGAAGCAGGGGAGAACAAATGAGAAGAATATGCAGAAGCTAAGTGAAATCAGGTTAAAAGAACTTAGACTTTATCTTAAAATAAATGGTGATCCAAAGTAATCTTTTATTAGCTAAGGATGTGGTCATCTTTGCATTTTAGACATATGAAGAACAAAAGGAGATAAAATTAGAGATGTGCAGACTAGTTAGATAGTAACAATGATTCAGTCCTTCTTTATCTGCAGTTTCTCTTCTTGGTTATTGCAAACTCCATTGTTTTAAATGTTCAGACCAAAAACCTTAAAGACACACTTAACTCTTCTTATATCTTCCATCCAATCTATTTGCAAATTCTGCTTTATCTACCATTAAAATATCTATAAATCTGGCCTTTTTTCCCATCTGCATTGCTACCATCCTGGTCAAAACCATTATCTCTCATATATTTTATTGCAAAATTTTCCTAATAGATGTCTCCACTATCACAAGTGCACCACATACCAAAAGCCTATTCTCAACACAACAGTCAGCCCCCCAAATCAGACCAGCTCACTCCTCTGCTCACAACTCTGCAGGGGCTCCCCATTTTATTAAGAGTAAAAGGCAGAGTTCATACAATGGCCTAAGCATTTGTACATAGTCAGGATCCCCGTTTTCTCTTTCTCCTCAACCCTTCTCTCTCTCTGATCAAGCCACACCAGAAGCATTTCATCCTTGGGCTTCTGTTTTAGCTGTCCTTATGTATATGGATAATTTCTTCAGTTCCTTCAAGTGTTTTTATCAAGTCTCACCTGTTTAAAACTGCAGTTAGCGGCCCTCTCAGTTATTATCTCTTAAACTCCCTATTTTACTATTTTTCTTTTCTCAAAGCCTATCTCACCCTATAACATTTATTTATTTATTTATTTACTTACTTACTTACTTACTTATTTATTTAGTCTATTATTCATTTTCTATCTTCATATCTAATTTCCCCCCACACTTGATAGAATGTAAGAAGGGATAATGAGAGCAGGGATCGTTTGTTCAATGATGTGAAAAATTACCTCTAGAAGTATCTGACATAGAGTAGGCATTCAAGTGTTCATGAATCAATGAGTAGATAGATGATAGATGGTAGCAACGGAGGCGTTCTCCCCATTCTTTGCATCACATGTAATTCATCCTTTATAATTTAAAACTCCTTTTTAATTTTTTTAAAATTTATTTATTTTCAGAGAGAGGGGAAAGAAGGGAGAAAGAGAGGGAGAGAAATATTGATGTGAGAGAGAAACATCGACCGGCTGCCTCCCAGTTGCCTCCTGTACACACTCCGACTCTGGACCAAACCTGCAACCTAGGCGTGAGCCCTGACCGGGAATTGAACTGGCGACCTTTTGTTGTGTGGGATGACACTCAAACAACCAATCCACACTAGTAAGGGCTTAACACAACTTTTGACATGCCCTTTTCTCTGCTGAAATTCTCCCATCCAGTTGTTTACATTCTTATTTTTTTTCTCTTCACTGTGACTATCACTGGAATTTACTCAACTGTCAAAGTCATCTTGGCTTCATGGCCACATCAGATACCAGACAGAACATTTTAAATATTAATACTCATGCCATCCTAGTGAGGAAAATAGAAGTGACTAACCTAGGCATCAAAAATTTAAGTGGCTTATCCAAGGTTGCTTTTCAATCAGTACCTTAAAGGGCAGGATTTAAATTTAATACAGTTCAAGGAATTGATAGGATAATGAAGAAATTAAGTAGAAACAAGTGCTGGTAGGACAAAAACTATATATATATATATATATATATATAAAATTTCAAATACATATGTAATTAAATATTATATATTCATTACGAATATTATATGTAATATATGTATATGATGAAAAATAGCTTTGTCCCTTGTTATACCACACCTATATTTGGATCCATGAATTCTAAACTTGAATTTCACTATTCTCTTCTTTTACTCCATACTTGTCAGTAAGGAACAACTCTCTCAGATTCCCCTCAGAATCACACAATGGTTCATAATCATCTCATATCCTGAATACTAATTCTTCTTTCATTTCTGTTGAGTGTGTATTATATATGTATTGCACATGTTCTACGCCCTGAGAATGAGGGAAAAACCAAAATACATATGATTTGTTTGCTCCTGGAAATTAGAGTCCAGGTTTTCCAGTAATTAATGGAAGCAACAACGATGGGGTAGAGTCCAGTTAGAATATCTGTCAGTTACCTCTGCGGTGCTTTACAGATACTAAGATCTTCCTTTTCTGCCTTCTTACCTTAGTCTTGGCCTCTTAGAAAATTAGAAGTAATTAGAGAAGACACAGATACTTGATTTGTTTTTAACCTCTGAAGATTGCACTGATACTGTTATTTCTAGGATATTCAGCATATGTCTGGACAATGTTCTCAGTGTTGGAATTGGTGGCAAATGAGAAGTACATAGCTGCTACCTTATAGATATTCCAATCTAAAGGAAATATATGATTTTCTACTTTAAAAAGGGATCAAGGAAGGAAACTTCCACAAAAAAATGTGTAAATCCTGATGATTGAATATTTTCTCTACCTTTCTCCCATTTTTCATTGCCAGAACATCTTTCCTAAGACAGGGGATCAGGGCTTGGACAAACTAAGGGTGAGGTCTTTAGTGGGCTCCCCTGCTTTCTCACTACCCATGGTTTATTATGCATCTAGGCTGTGCTGGTTCAGAGTACCATCAACCATCCCAGAATTTTCAATACCTGGTGTATTACATTTGTATGTGCTTTTGATGCTCAACCTCTACAAGTGAAAATCTTAAGATTTATAGATAGTACACACCAGAAAAAGAAAAGTTTATGTCTGTGTCAGAAGAGTCATAGAAATAAAACATTATGGGAAGGGATTCTAAGGCAAATAGCAAGGCGACAAATTAAAGAAAAGCACTTATTTTAAAAACAAATGTCATTCGAGGCTTAAACATACCAAGTCCATATTCTGCTTCAAACTGGAACCGTGTTTCACAATTTCTATGGACAGAGAGAGCAAAGGATTGGGAACCTATTTTAAGAAATAATGACTGAAAGCTTCCTTAACCTGGGGAAGAAAAAAGATGTAGAAGTCCAGAAAGCAGAGAACGTTCCAAACAAAATGAACCCAAAGGGGCCCACATGAAGACACATCATAATTAAATTGGCAAAGGTTAAAGACAAAGAAAGACTCTGAGCAGCAGGAGAAAAGCTGTTAGTTACCTACAAGAGAGTTCCCATAAAACCGTCAACTGATTTCTCAACAAAACTTTGCAGGCTAGAAAAGACTAGCACAAGATATTCAAAATGGTGAAAACCAAGGCCCTACAACCAAGACTACTTGATCCAGTAAGGCTATCATTTTAAACTGAAGGAGAGATAAAGAGCTTCCCGGACAAGAAAAAGCTAAAGGAGTTCATCAACACCAAACCAGTATTACAAGAAATGTTTAGGGGTCTTATTTAAGAAGAAGGGGGGAAGGGAATGTAAATATGAATAATATTAATAAAGTGGTAATAACTACATACTTATCAATAATCACTTTTAATGTAAAGACTTAAATGTTTCAATCAAAAGACATAAAGTACCTGAATGGATAAGAAAACAAGACCCATGTATATGCTCTCTACAAGAGACCTTCCTCAGACCAAAAGATACACACAGACTAAAAATAAAGGGATGGAAAAGATACTTCATGCAAATAGGAATTTAAGAAAAGCTGGGGTAGCAATACTTATATCTGAAAAAATAGACTTTAAAACAAAGGCTATTATAGGCTTTGTTTTATAAAAGGCTTTGTCTCTTATTATAGAATAAGAGACAATGAAGGACACTACATAATAATAAAGAGATCAATCCAACAAAAGGATATAACCCTTGTACCCTTTTAAGAACAATAAAATTGTTCCTCTCCCCTCTCTTACTCCTGTGGGTAGCTTCAGTCATTACTTTCCACCCAAATATTAAAGTCATTCTATATTACTTATGCTCGTATGTATTATATGACAATAAAATTAAAATTGTAACTTAAAGATAAACAAAGACATTAAGCCAATAAAATTCTAACAATGTCAGAGTATTTTTGCTTCTGATCAAAATAAAGTAACTGAGAAAGGAGTTGGCCTTCCGTCCGAAATGTGAAGAGGAGTAATAGACGAGCAATGGGAAGCAAACCCACTGAACTTTCACGCTGCCCAAGGCTGCCAAGTAGGGACAGTTTACAGGCTGCACTGCAGAGGTGGGAAGCCAGGCAGAGCTTGCTAGTCTTCCTGAGTTGAAGAGACAGAGGTGGGAATCTGGGTTGACTGAAGTGGGTAGGAGTTTGCAGAAAAGCATCCTGGAGAGCAAAGAACTAGTAAGGAAAGAACTCTTGAAATCTAGAGACAATCTACTTCAAGTTTCAGGTGAATCCTGATCAGGACTAGCGTGTGAAGAAATTATCGAAGGCTGGGGAGAAGAACTACCCAAAGGATTGGAGGAAACAATTTCTGCAACACACAAAAAGATAAGAATTGTGCCTGCTTTTGTCAACTGAAGTGAAATATAATATAATTCACAAGGTATCGGGTGGCACACTCAGACGGGTACAGCTATACTTGTTGTGGTCCAGCACAAAAATGTGTGAAAGCAAGATGGGAAAGTATCGTACAGTTTCTGAATAACTATATCTCATAACACACAAAAATATATCTAGGAATATAAATATATCTAGCATCCAACAGGTAAAATGTGCAGTGTCCAGTACCCAATTTAAAAAATTATCAGGCATGCAGAGAAGGAAAGACCACAAAGGGAAGGAAAATAAGACCACAGAGGAGTAAAGCTATAAAAGCAACCCAGAAATGATACAAATGATAGAATTAGCATATGAAGATATTACAACAGTTACATAACTATATTCCATATGTTCAAAAGCAAGAAGAAAGATTGAACCGGTTTAGAACAGACATCAAAGATATTGAAAATAACTTAAACTTAAAAAAATAAACTACAATATTTAAAATTAAATATATGCTTGGTGGAATGAATGGAAGATTAGAAATTGCAGAACGTTATTGAATTTGAAGACGGTGGTAAAAACCATCCACAATGAAATAGGATAACAATCATTTAGGTGTGCGATAGCATCAAGCAATCTTATGTATGGATAAATGTAATCGCAGAGGGAGAACGAGAAAACATTTTTCGAAGAAATAATGGCCAAGCATTTTCTGAACTTGACAAAAAGTATTAAGTCACAGATATAAGAAGCTCAATGAACCTCAAGCAAGAAAAACATAAAGAAAATGATGGCAATATGTATTATTATAAAATTGATTAAAACCAACGTAGTCTGGAGGCTAAAAGTTCAAGACCAAGGTGCCAGGATGTTTGCCTTCTGCTGAGGCTTCTGTTTCCTGCAGAAGTAAACTTGATGACAACAGTAACACAAAGGCCAGGCAGAGAGACGTGAAAGTGTACATTTGCTATATATGAAGTGTATATTTGCTACATGAACATTGGTTATTATACAGTGAAAGTGTATACTATAAGTTCTAAAGCTAACTGTAGAGTTTAAGGAAAAAAAAAAACAATGGTTTCCTCTATTAAACCAAGAAGATATATTAAATAAAATAAAGTAGAATGACACAAAAGAAGGTAGAACAAATAGATAAATAAAAAATGGTAGATTTAAATCTTACTGTATCTTACTTACCATTAATTGTACAGTCAATTCTTATTATTTTGGATTTTATGTTTGCAAATTTGTCTACTCTCTAGCATGCATTTGTAATTCCCAAGTCAATATTTGCTCCTCTTTCCCGGTAATCCATGCACTTCTACAAAGCAGCAAAAAAGTTCAGTGCCAGACATCCAAGTTCTCAGATGAAGTTAAGCAAGGTGGCATTCTGTCTTCATGTTTCAGCTCTAATACTGTAAGCAAACGTCCTTCTCATGGTCTGTTTTGTGCCACATTGTGGTTTTAGCTAGTGGTTTAACTATTTAAGTGCCTCTCAAGCGTGGTGTTTCCAAGCACAAGAAGGCTTTGAGTGTGTTAGGTTAGCTTCATTCAGGCATAAGCTATGTCACTGCATGCCATGAGTTCAACATTAATTAATCAGCTATATATACTATTAAGATGTCTTATAAAGAAGCACATATAAAACCAGGTTATATACTAATTAGTTGACAAAGCAGTTATGGCTAGAAAGTCTAGAAACCTGACTGTATTTTCCCTAGAAACAATGCTTAGGTATTTACTAATTCAGTGATTGTGGTAACTTCATAACATAGCTATTGTATATATCAAGAATCAACTGTAAAAGTTCTTAATAACCCAATTAAATGACAGGGATTGTCATATTGGATAAAAAAGGGAGAATAAAGTGGGAAAACTTGAATAACTGATGACATAAACAATAAAAACCAAACCAAACCAAAACAAAACAAAAAACATGAGAAAAAAAAACAAATCCCAGCTAACTTTCCCACAGGAAATGTATGTTAACGACACAGACCCACGCATGTATGGTCATTTAACCTACAACAAAGAAGCAAGAAGTCACATGTGTATGTGTCTGCATTTTATTCTATATCAATAACACTGCAATAAAATGATTTTTAAAATTAGTATAAAGTAATTATTTACAATAATTGCATTTTAAACTTATTTAGGGTTTACTATATTGTAGAAACTGTTCTCTGTGCTTCACATCTGTTAGTGTAAGCTTTACAACAATCCCAAGAAGCAGGAACATTACAATTCTTATTTCCCGGGTGATAAAATTGGGACGCAGAAGTTAACTAAACTTTCCCCAAGTCACACTTCCTGTAAGTCGAGATTCCTGAGATCTGACGCCAGTTTGTCATCATAGTTTATGTATGTGCTTGTCCACCATGCTGCACTGATTCTTGGGAGGGACTGAGTTGCTGTGCTGGCACTGGGTCGCTGTGCCTGAAATGGAAAAGGTCCTGATTACTATTGCATTTGTCTTCTGAGGTCAGCAGGCCTGCACGCACTGCCAGGTTCCTTGTGTTGCCTCGAATCTTCCACCATTCTCTCCGAAGAACTATGTTGTGTACCCAGTGCAGGCTGATATCATTTTTATTTTTTATAGACTCAATGCAGTATTAAATTCACAGCCATTCTTCTCTAATTGGTACACAACAATTAGATTAGTGGAATATGGCACTCAAGGCAATCGTAAAGATCACAGCGATCACAGACACTGAAATCGCCAGCATTGTTTGATTATAATAATGTAGTCATCCCAGTGATCTAGAGTATGTTTAGGTTAGGATTTTATTCTCATCAAACTGAAAACAATATTAAAAATTAGGATAGATAGTTCAAGAGCTTCCAGAAGTATGTCTACCATCATTGGTCTGATGTTAATGAAATGCAGAAAAAACATTGTACTAGAAGAGAGAAGAGCTAACAAGTTTCTTTCTTTTTTGTTTCAGTCCTTCACCTTGTAACATGGCAGCCAAGTATAGTTTTCCAGAATTCCAGTTAAATACTCACACTTAAGACTTCTACCTTGTAAACAAGGAAAATTTAGTTTTATCTCAGGTTCAGCTTCTTCATCGATTAAATTTAAATCACAGAGTCTTGCTTCATAGAACTTTTTGAAATAGAATGTACACATGAAAATGTTTGTCACATATTTTTAAGGTTGTAGGATAATTAAAAAGAATTTCCTTCTTAAACTGACCTCACTTTCTATATTACTCTAAGACAGCAATTTTCAACCACTGTGCTGCAAGAATTTTTAGTACATGAAATACCTGACTATTGGTTTGGAGCACTGACTTCTTTTCCCTTGACTGTCAAATTAAAAAAAAAAAAAAAAGACAATAGCCAACACAACAATAGCTGTCCGGTGTGAATGAATCAAAATTAAACCTATTTTATTTGTCAGATTGGCAAAAATTACATTTTTTGGTGTGCCACAGAATTTTGGTGATCAGTTTATGTGTGGCATGAGAGAAAACGGTTGAAAACTGCTGCTCAAGTGGTGGTACGCTGTGTATAGACACCTACCCAATTTTCCATCAGCCCATCGGCTCTAACGTTGAGATAAATGACTAATACAGGGTTTAAAAGTCTGCGTAGTAGATGAGAGGGCAGGGCAGAAAGAGTTCAGTGAAAGAGGAGAAACTAGATCTCTAACATTACCTGAGGCACCACTGGCTAGGCTTTACATATGTGTGTATACATACACACCTACAGACACACGCGACTATATTTATACATTATATAATATGTGCTGCTTTTTCAGGTTCATATTAGTATACTTGGAAAACTGATGCCACATATAACACATCTGTCTGTCTCTAGGCCAGGTAGGAAAGACTCAAAGGAAGATTAATATTCTGTGCATGTGTAAATGATACAAAATTCAAATTTCAGTGTCCATAAGTGAAGTTTATTGTAACACAGACATACCCATTCATTGAAGCATTACTGAGGCTGCTTTGGCATCATAGTTTTAGAGTTCAGTAGTTGTTATAGAGAGCATATGGCCCAGAAAGCCTGAAATACTATGCGGTCTTTTACACAGAAAAAGATTTTTCATCCCTACTATAAATTATTCATTCTAAAATGGTCCTTTTTCTTGAGGGTTGTAAAGAATGGATTAGGGGATTAATGTGTTGTTCAGACTCTGGACTTTCCTCGGCCTATTGTTTTTATTTGTTTTCTTTGGGGCTCGTGGATGGCCAGCATCTCACACTTCACACCACCTGTTACTTCCATTCTTGATAAAAAGCTGTAAGTTGAAATGAATACGCACAATCCATGCCCACGCTCTTGTTGTTAATGGGTGCTGAAGCAAAGTGGAGACCATAAAAACTCAGGCTGAATTTGGGCTCTGTGAGAGACAGGAGGTCAGGTGAAGGCATCCGCCCTTTTCTCTAGGACCTAGACTTTCAAGCTGGAGTTCTCCACAAACAACCCCACAGGACTAATGCTTAAGAAATGGTTGCTGTCCTTCTAGAAAAATTTTTTATTGCCACCCTAAACCTATGCAATCATATTTTATTTATATCTATTCTTTGGAAGCAGCTTTAAACTGAACTCCAACTGCTGACTAATTCTGTGCTCCTACAAAATGGCCTCTCCATAGCTCTTTTCCTTAATACATGGTCTTTTATGGGTCCAGAAAATCAACTGTCAGGTCTTGACAAGGAGACAAGAGCTGAATCTGAATAGAAAAGAGAATTATTAGAGAAAGCCTTGGAGACAGCATAGGCTACCCAAGGACAACAGGTAACTCCTTCATTTTCCGTTCCTGACATGTTATTGGGCTGCCTGCAAAGAAACATCACAAACCGTTGACATTCCAGGGGCTGGACAGAATTTTTGCAATGTTATAATGCTTTCATTTATGTCCTAGAAATACATGAACTGATGTGAATTTTCATCTGGGAATTTAAGTGTTCTTTCAGTGTTTTGACATAAGCACATGAAGGAGCTAGAGGCACCTGCAACAGTGTAAGTGAAATCCAAAGAAACAGAATAAAGAACACACACAGGGTTTGTCTGTAGAGTTCTTACTTCAGAAATCTACAACCTGTGGCTCCTACAATATTTAGAAAAGAGGCAACCTCAGAGCACTTTGGGATTGGAAATAGAGGATTTAAGAGTGCAGGGTCTGACTGAGGATCTAGTTGTGCTTACGGCATAATTCTAAAGCTACCTGAAAATTAGCATTAGATTATCCAAGCTGTGCCCATTACCAATCATTGACTAAAATGCTGTCTTTAAAAGGGCAGCAATCTTACTCTTATTCAGGCAAAGCACATACTGAAGAAACATGAGGAAAATCTACTTAGAATGGTTGGCATTTGTCTTCTGGACATTACTAGGAAGCTTGCCAGTGTATTTACCTTCAGAAAGACAAAGACAAAACTCTCAAAAGCAAATTGGTTCTTGTAATGCATTGGGATTTATTACCTAAATTCCAGTAAAGAAGCTAATATAAATACTCTGTGATGAATTCATGAAAAGATAATGTGTCAAATTGAAGTTATTATAATTATAATCATGTACCATTAGGAAGACATCCACTATATTTCTGTCATGTACGGGCTCTAGACAAAATTGAACATCAACATAACATTGTGCTATACAGCAATTATGAAAATAGACATCTAATTAACTATTAGATGGATTCACAATTGTAATGAAGTAATTCTGTGAACAATTATTTGAGGATATTAACCATTGTGGTATATCAAATTATATATACTTTCCCCCAAAAATACCATTTTTAACTCAAAGCAGTCTAAGAAGATTTAGAATTTGTGACATAAAAATATGCATTATTTTAGAATATATGATTAAAGTGGATATTAAAAAAAAGAACTTGATATTTGATATTCATGATATATACCAACTAAAATTATACTAAGATTATATATGTGTATCTTTATATACACATAAGATTATATGTATATAAGATATACACTAAGATTATATATATCTTAGCATATATAGTATAACATATAAAATATGTATAATGTTTTATATATATGTATATAGTTATACACACACACACACATCATCTCAAGCTGTCATAAAAATATACCAAAGACTGGCTGACTTAAAAGATGGTTAGATATTTCTTTTCTCTCAATCTAGAAGCTAAAAGCCCAAGATCAAGGTACCAGCCTGTTTAGTTTCTGGTGAGGCCTCTTTCCTGCAGAGTTGCTTTTTTACCATGTCTCCACAGACCTTTCCTTTGTGTGTGCATGCATAGAGAGGGTAAGAGAGCTAATCTTCTTCTTATAAGGTCACCAGTCTTATCGGATTAGGGCTCAACCTTAATGGTCTCATTTTCCTGTAATCCCCTCCTTAGAGGCCCTATCTCCAAACACAGCCAATAGCGGCTTAGGGCTTCAACATGAAAATTTTGAGGGAACATAATTCAATCCATAACACTATAAATACACCAAAAACACATCCCCCTTTCATTCATTTTTAAAATTATTACAGAAAAAATAAGTTATATTTTGAATTTAGATCTCCCCAGTTTACATTTTGCTAATAAGCTGGCAAAGAGCTAAAGGAATGTATATATTTTTTAAATTACTTTATTGTTGTTCAACTACAGTTGTCTGCATCCTCTTCCCTCCCCTTCCCCCACCCCCTCCAAACCCACCTCCCTCACCTTCCTCCACCCTCCCCCTTGGTTCTGTCCATGTGTCCTCCTTAGTGGTTCCTGAAAACGCTTCTCCCCATAGTCTCCTCCCCTCTCCCCTCTGGCTATTGTTAGATTGTTCTTAATTTCAATGTCTCTGGTTATGTATTTCTTGCTCTTTTCTTTTGTTGATTGTGTTCCAGTTAAAGGTGAGATTATATGGTATTTGTCCCTCACCGCCTGGTTTATTTCCCTTAGCATAATGCTCTCCAGTTCCATCCAAGCTGTTGCAAAGGGTATAAACTCCTTCTTTCTCTCTGCTGAGTAGAATTAAAGGAATATTTGATTAATTAGTTTTGGGGGGCATTGTGGAAATAATGATAACCTAAAATGATATCATTTAGCAATGAAAAAGTTCACCATTACTTTCCTAACAGAAAACAAGTTAATGTGCCCATCTGAACACATGCTATATTCTATGTACATAATCTATTTCTGTGATAATCTTGCTTTAAAAATATGACATAGCAAGTGGAATTAAACACCTTGGTTCCTATTCACTGAGACATCCAATAACCTTCTTTAATCTTCAACATTCTTATTGTTTTTTAATTTAAAAAGAATCCCCTCCAAAGTCCAACAGGAATAAATGCAACGCTTAAATCCAGATCTAAAAACAAAGTCTTGTTCTCTAATTCTAGGTAATATTTGTTATTGTTGTTATTATTTTTCTAATGACCTAAAAAATGAAAGAAAAATATATTTTGGGTAATTCATGGCAAGATACTGTTTATGATCTTTTATATTTTGGATTTGGAAAGGGACCTTTAGTCCATATAGGGAGAAAGACCAAGGATCCTCAATAGTTCAAGTATGGGAAAAGAATAACAGAAAATAGGGGAAGGTGAAGTAAGTGGAGCAATATGAATTAGCCCTCGCCTCCCTAGGATGTGTCAAGCAGCAGAACGCAATGTGCATTCTTAAATAATATACTCTTAGTAGCCACTAATTCACTGTAATCAAGTAGCTACTGTGTGACAGTCAGTATATGAGTGGACTTTTGATAATCTTAATCTAATTTAATCCTTATAACTCTATGCAGCGTGATCAGAATAGTTCCCCTTTGTAACAAATGAGGAAGTTGAACCTCAGAGGTTCATCAGCCTAACCAAGGTCACACAGTAAGTGTCTAGGTCAGAATGCACACTCAGGGCTTCTTTCCATGCCCATATATGCTCTCTTTATGCAATAATTCCCACCCTTATGCCTGGAGAAAAACAAGGTATGTTTTATAATTTCAGTTTTTAAAATATTATAATTTCTAAATAATTTACTAATAGAGAGGGTCAAAGGGTATTTATCACCTCAAATTGTGTGAATAGAAATAAACAGCTATCCTGTCTATGACCCACTCATTCTTTGTAAGATACAGGAGCCAAATTATAATCAGGTTTTTGGTGAGCATTGAATCAACTTAATTAGCTCTGTAATTACAAGCATGTGACCTTGGAAAATAAATACTTTTTGTCTCAGTTCACACAGCTAAAAAACAGTGATAATGATAATACCCACCTCTAGAATAGTTATGGGAGCTTGAATGGGTTAATGCATGTAAAATGCTTACAGTAGTTTCTTGCACAAGTAGATACACAACAATAAAATAATATTATTTGACCAGTTAATGGCATGATTTATAACTTTCTGTTGTACACAATACAAAGCACCGTTATAGCAGCCAAGAGGCTGGAGCTAGTGGATTTATTTATTCATCCATGTAGTCATTCCCGAATATGTGTTGAACACCTAACATAAGTCATTCACTGTACTTAATGTTAGTGATATAACAGTCAAGCAATCAAACTGATATCTTCCATTAACAGCATTCACCATCTAATAGGAAATTTATCAAGTAATTGCAACAAGATGTAATGGCTGTTATTGTTTGGAGTAAGGTAGGGGAGAAAATTTCTTCCTGCTCCCAATAAATCTTTCCATGTTTCTAACTAAAATTTTAAATAGCACCTAGAACACTGTCATCATAAAAAATAATTGATTGTAGTGTGGATGCCAGCATTTATCTCTTTGACACTTTATTTGACTGAAAGCATTACAGTGAATAAGAGGCTCTACCCATTCTAAATATCACAACTGGGTTGGTAAATATCCCCTTATATTCTGAAACCTATCTGAGACATGTGTATGTTTAAGGAAGGAATGCCAAAAGTGAAGATTAGAAGTATTAAGAAATTCTTTTACCAGCACAGTGAATCTAGACTGGAGAGAGAAAAATAAAAAGTGGCTCTCTGTATCAGCTTGTCTTTTTGTAATTACAACAATCACTTTCAAGAACTGTATGGATATTAAAGTGGTAAAACTAAAATCAATCTAATTATCCACAGTGAATCTTCCTTCCATCAATTTCCATTACAAAAGGAACAAAATTGGCCATTACTTATCATTTCAATATTAATGCTGGCTGCAGCCCCAGTATGAGGTACTTAGATGCACACCATTTGTTAGAAATCTGAAAATGATCCCTCTGACTATTAACACATGAATAGCAAGAGAGAAGAAACAAGGAGAAATTATTAATTCATATTTTCTTTCAACCAATAAGCACTGGGCTTAGCCCTCAGACTATAAACTGGATTCAAGGAATTCAGAGTGTGTTTCAAAACAGAAACTCATGAATACATATTGATGAAACAATGTGGTAAACCCAATGATAGATTCAGACAATACTGAGAACCAGTAACTAACCAAATCAGGATTTTATAAAAAATTAGAAGAGGGATATTAGGGATAGGGTTGAGCTGTTTCTTGGAAGAAGTTAGAGGGAGTGAGCATTTCCTCCAGAAGGAGGATTTGAACCCAAACATAGAGGTGAGAGTACTGGGATATTAATATGGAAGCACAAGCAATTTGCATTCTGTAACATGTTAAGCCAGGCAGAGGCTGCCAAAGAAGCAATGAGACAATAAAGAATAGTTTGTGTTCCATTTTAAAGAACAGAAATGTTGCCTCCTAGGAGATGGGGAAATCCAAATACTTATAAGCAATGAAGCTACATTGTAAGGTCTGTAGGCTGGATTGTTCCACTGCATTTCTAGATCCATTCTCCACCTTTCTCAGTGCTGTGCTCTGCCTGGAGACTAACCAGCATAGACTGCATCACGGGGTTGTCATGCTTTCTGATTTTCAGTTGGTTTGGCTAATAGGCACCCCAGTCAGGAGATCAGAGGGAGAGTGGGAGTGACAACAGAGTATTGACCTGGTGTATGACACCTGGACACACTTTGGTCTGGGATGTCTCTTCATTAATCAAAGATCTCTACTTCTTTCAAATCAGCCAGCACTACCCACTTAATTTGCTCATATTCCAGTAACTGCTCCCTCACCTCATCCCATGAAATTTAAAGGTGATAACAGCTTGACTAGATAATTATACCATCTGTTGTGGTTGGTTGCTCAACACACAAACCTGTGAAAATTGTTTCTTTGTGGAAGAACTTCCTTGTATGATCTTATTTTGAAAATGCCCATTGTTTCCTGTTGGGACCTGAGTTGATATACTTCCCCTTTAGAATAAGCCAGATGGTGAGAGACAAATATCATATGATTTCACCTTTAAGAAGAACCTAATCAACAAAGACAAACAAGCAAGCAAAATATAACCAGAAACATTGAAATTAAGAACAATCTGACAGTAACCAGAGGGCAGGTTGGAGGGGATAATGTGGGGGAGGACGGGAAGGATTTTCAGGAACACCTATAAAGGACACATGGACAAAGCCAAGGTGGGGGATGGAAGCAGGGGAAGGAGGTGAAGATGTCTGGGGTGGGGCAGAGTGGTGGGGGGTAAATGCAGACAACTGTGCTTGAACAATAAAATAATTAAAAAAGAAAGCTCACGCTGCAAAAAAGAAAGAAAAAAAAAGGAAGGAAGGAAGGAAGGAAGGAAGGAAGGAAGGAAGGAAGGAAGGAAGGAAGGAAGGAAGGAAGGAAGGAAGGAAG